>JAVIWB010004142.1:0-53707 GCA_031893035.1 Dermolepida albohirtum | reverse complement strand
ATTTATTATAAAGGCTAGAGGAGAGACTGCTTAAATAAGTTTATAAATAGAAACTACCAGGTAAAACAAAAAGAGGAAGGTGTAGGTGACTTCGGCAAGAAGATATTAGACCATGGAAATCATGGAAGTTCGAAACTTTGAATTCTGAAATAGAAGTACGGGAATGCGGTATAATGACCCGAGTTCTATTTGAAAGCCCGTAATTAATGTATACAATTATTATTCTGATAGAGGCTTTATTTAATACATATGAACATTTTGTATATTAGAAGGATTAATGTACATATATAATTTATATGTTTTATTTCGTGTAAATGGCGTAGTTATAAATAGCCATACCCAGTTAACAAATTGCATAATATGGGGTAGTGTTTAAATTATACCAAGATTTTATTAATAAAAAAGTTATTATATTCGATTCAGAAGCTTTCTGGTGTTTCGTTAGAAGCAGTCTTTAGATTAAATACTCTGTAATAACGTAACCGCTCATACCGTTTAAAAATTCTGGTAAAAATAAATAAAAATCAAAGAAGGTAATATCTACCAACCCATCGTCTGATAATAAATTCTGATGTAGATAACCTAAGTGTAAAGTTTTAAAAAAATTACTACTATGATGGCAGTGCTGTACACGAATATCAACACCAACGACGGTTCAAAAAATTCAGTGCCGACGACTAATTTTAACAACGTTCCTTGGTCCGAGAGGTTCACTGAGATTGATGACAAGAAAATAAAGGCGTCGATCGAGTCATGCTCACAGCACACGACAACAGAGATTACAGAAACATCACCATCATATGCAATCATATGCTACTTCATCATGCTCCTTCAACAAAACGAAAACGACTCTTTACTGCCAAGGAAGTATGTCCTGTTGGAAATTGGGTAGTTTGAACTAATCTATCATCCAGAAACGTTCATCGTAAAGGGGTGGTACTTCATCACGAGGATGTTAGATTAGACACAAGTTTAGTCGCCCATCAAAAATTATTGGATCTCTGATGGGACGTGCTGTCTCACCTATTATACTCTTTGGACTTGGTTCGTTCTCTTAAAGACTTGCATGGTGTAACGTTCGACTTAGATGAGGCTGTGAATCAGCGCCTCGCATCCAATAAATAGATACATAACTTTTCTTTTCACTTGCCCTTCAATGTCTTTTTTTTTAAATAGGTTTTGTGGAACTATAGAAATCTTTGTAAGGTTGCAATCTCTGAGAACACGACCAAAATAGCAATAAAAGCAATTAACAGATGATTATATTAATTAATTTAATATATTAGTCCATAAGACTGACGTGCCTGTACAAAATTAAGTATAACGTAATATTCGAAAAGATGAATTTATCTCGCTTTCAATGAAGCCAAGACTGTCACTGTATAATTCTACTTATTTATTTTGATTGTATACATATTCTGTGTTTTTTTTAGAATCTCTCTAACCCTTTCATGTCCAATGAATTTGAAATTATATCCACTCGATCGTCAAACTTGTTCACTTAGGATGGCAAGTTGTAAGTATTTCGTCGCTGGAAAAGAATACGAATCATTCTATTTTAAGAATACGATGTGTGCGTATTTCTTGAGAAAATTCTATTATCAAAAGAACACCGTATTTAAAGATGCTTGTATTTTTTCTGTCAAAATTGTACGCCAAATTTGCCTGCAGGTCGTTTATATTTACAGGATTATTTTTAGCCGTCTAGACCTGTGTAAATAAAAATACAAAGTAAAAAAAATATACGTGAAAATCGATAAAGAATTCGAGTTCATGTTTTGTTTTTATTGTTATTTTTAAGCCGAACATTTAATTGATTAAAAATATGATTTGCGTTGGCTGCATCGGCGCGATCCGAATAAAGGGTTTATTTTTGTTTTAATAAACTTTTATTTCTGAACATTTGTAAATTCTTTTTGATCTCTCGTCAAATCGTGGGAGATCAGTCGTAGTAAATTTTATTTTTGCACGTATTGTACTTCGAAAATATTTTAAAGTTTTGTAAAAGTTTTCATGGCCAAAACAGATCTAATAAAAATTTAAAATATTAAATACTGACAGTTCTGACAATCGATAGCTTCGTTCGTTTGGATGTAATGAGATGAAGGCAGTATAAGTTTTAAGGCAAGGAAATTTATTACTGAAACTAAAAGTACCAATTCGCAGCAGGACAAGGGCATTTGAAACGAGATTTCGAACAATATCCTCCTACGCGAAGCCACGGTATGTTAGAAACATTTAGGAATCCCACAATAACACAAAAGATGTAACCTACATATCGAAATATAGAAACATTGCTTTGCCGAACCCCTACTACCCAGCGCCCGATATCAAAATTAACTATCCAAAATATTTCGACGCAATCTATTGGAAAAGTTATATTTTTTAAATGAACGGATGGTTTTATTCGAATTGGAAATAACTTTGAAGCCTACGCAAGAGTACGAGTCTCTAGAAGCGTTGAAACAAAAATACTTTTTCAATGATCGTATCTTAAATTGACAATATCAAAAAAAATCAACGAATCCCAAGTCGTATCTAAAATTATATTTCTAGATTAATAATTACGAGTTAGCATTGCTTGAACTGAGGAGAAGAGTGGCTTGAAGCTTCAAAATAAAAGAAAGAGTGATAAAAAGAATCCAAAAATGCCCCTTCAGTAAGTCCATATTGAACTGCCAATATCAAAATTAAGTGCCCAAGCCATCTCAAAGCGTATCTATTGAAAAAGTTATATTTTTGATTAACAATCTCGACGTCTTACACGAGATGGCGTTTCTCGAATTGGTAAGTCTCTAAGTCTCAAAACAAAAAGAAGGATGATAACAACATATCGAAAATTAAAGCTCCAACCTATTCCAAGTCGTATTGCTAGTTAAACAATTTCAAGATATTTTAAGGCGAGTTAACCTTACTTGAATTTAAGATAACTTTGCCACAGGAGACTGCAGGTGCAAAGTAAAAGGTAGCACAAATGCAGAAACATTTCCTCATCGATGGTAGTGCTATCAAAGTCAAAGTACTAAAAGCTGAAGAATTGGACGTTGTGAGTGGTATTTGGAAAAATGTCGAGAAAACGTGCGCTTTGGTTAAAGTGTTGAGACGTCTTTCGAAATTAATTCTCGGAGTCTAAAAGCTTTAACAAAACATCGCTGTAATTGGTATCTCTTACTTGAATTTATAACAATCCATTGTACCTCCAAAGACTTCGAAGACGAGGACCTACATTTCCATGCCCATGAGACAATCTAAAAAGTTTATTATGTGAAACTACCGAGAAGAAGAATGATCTCTCACATTAATAGATTTGACGAATTAAAACGATAAATGCGTCGTCTATATATTAAACAAATTTCCGTGTTCATTCTTACGGTTTGAGAACACACCTTGTTCATCGTGTATTTATATAATGTATTTCTAAATATGATTGTGAACTGTGTTGTACTAAAAATAGATTTGTATCTAAAATGCGTGTTTCTCTGGGACAGTTAGTTTCGTAACATTCTTTAAATATTTCGGTAATTTTTATTTGAATAAAAAAGTGATATAATTTTTTTTATAAAGAGCACATCTCTTTTTCTACTTGTGATTTCGATATGATATTTTGCTTGTTTTCATAAAAATAAAACTACGTCTTCCTCGTACAAACCGTTACGATAATTGTTTCAACAATTGATACCACATTAATTTTTATACTTTTTATGGAATACTCGTAATTGAATCGACATTTTACCTATAACACTTAAAGATATATTTACGTAAGATGAATTTATTGAAAATAATTCGATCAGTACATTTTTGGAAAATTCTTTTCAAACTTTCCGAACTTTTTTTAATGGGGTATTTGCGGCTAAAATGGATTCACAAACTTCTTCGTTAAAATTGTCGGATATCAACGGATTCGAAATCCGCGGATGTGTTGTTGACATTAAGTGCTGTTCCATTTTTTAAGAAATTTCAACGATATTGAACGAACTTCGCATTAGATTTCTGAATTACTAACAATGGATATACGATCAGTACGACCTTCGAACAAACTCGTCACCGCCGTACCACGAAATTCTTAACTTTCGTTCAAGTCAAAAACAATTTTTTAAGTAATTTCGGCACAATATACCGAAAAGCAATTTAAGGAAACTTCTGCATAAAAGATGAACGCAGGAATAGAAGTCTTAATCTAATTAACAAAATTAAAATAATTTATTGGAAGTGTTCTCAAAATAATGGAAGACGGGAAATAAATTTCAACGTAATTTAAATTTGAAAGAACTTAATTGCTTAATTACACTTTATTGTATATTTTAAAAATGAAATCGAGTTGACAGAGAAAAGCCTCGAAAATACCAGACCGTCCACTGAAAACCTGAAAGAAGTCTAGGCACCCGAATGAATATTAGCAAGAAGCAATTAACTATATGATATTAGTGTTTTAAAAACGTTTTATCTATTTTTTAATATTCGTTTTCTAATAAAAGTACACTAGAAGATAATTGTTACGTTAAACGCGAATGCAAATTTGCACTACTGAGCAAAATAGCCGTTCGATTTGATTTACCCTGTGTCTGGCTGGAGTTTTGATTAATTTTTATTCAAATTTAAAATTTGTAAAATATCTGAAGACCTGGTTTATAGAAGCTACAGGACCCTTAAAAGAATTGAGATATGATAAAACCTAATTAATAGCAAAATGGGTATCAACTGAAAGGAAGATAAGAGCCGACCAACGATCATTTTTTTTAATACTGGACAAACGAAAGCAAAATTCATAAATAATAATTGTCGTTGAAAAAATCAACATCGAAAAACGGACGGCGCAAATTTATTTAAAACATCATTCGGAATTAATAATAAACACCGAGAAATATTAAAACTAAAATCAATTAATAAATTTCAGTCTTCCAAATTTCTTTATTTAATGGCGAAATACGGGAAGGGTCTCCATCTTTTCCATATTTATCAAAATCTATGTTTTTCGGAATCTTTTTTATATTTTTATTCAAATATTCTATAAATAAATGAGTAAATATAAATTTCCAACTAAAATGCATTCTATATGCAAACGGGATTTTTAAATTTCATAGACTTTGTCAAAAGTTACAATGTCCTCAGTCTAAACTAGATGGAAACCGCAAGATTACCTTATCAGTTCGTCCAAACATTCACGTAATTTTCAGTAACACGCTTTGTAATTTGATCCAACACCAAAATCATTATGCAGGTCTCACCACACTATTGAACCGAGATATTAATTAAATTCTATTGATCTTATGATATTACATAGTGGTTACATTTCACCAGTTAAATAAGGTACGCTCAGAAAACTTTATAGTCCCTGGCAGCTTCAGAAATTAATTACAAATATATTTTTGAAATTTCGTACTCGTATTTAATTAAATATTAAATGAGATTTTCATAGTATCACAAGTAGAAATTCTTGTCGTCCGACATATGTAATCAATAATCATCGTCCATTATTATAATTAGTAATCTAAAAAAATGGCAATTTCTATCTATTCTGCGAATGCTAAGCGCTCATTCCATCTACTAATAAATTCGCATTTATTTATGAAACAGTAAACCAATTAGGTGTCAGTGGAAAGTTCGTCTTGTTAAATAGGTAAATCGTTTATCGCTGATTATTCGAAGTACTGCTAGTGCCGGGAGTGACGTGTTTACTTGATTAGTGCTTTGGTGATTTACAAAATAGTTTCAGAGCTTGGATATACGCAATTATTAATTAATATTTTAATTAAACGTAACAATTCCTTCGAAATAATGACGAATTATTTTTACGAGATGCGTTTCACCATTTTATTTTCTGGTTCATCGATTGACTCGACCGTACCTTGTCCAAATATAGGTAGTACGCACATACATGAGAGATAGTTAATATGTACAAGTTAATTTAAGAAAGGAGAAGCCGAATATTTGCCTCCATTTTCCATGATCAGTTGAAAAAATTATCGAATTAATATTTGAAACGAGGCCCGGAGTTGATGTACAAGTAAAAGCTGCTAATTACTTTAATGTTTTAGACATCGAAGAAGTTGATGCTTATATCGTCCGTCAAGATATTTCCGCAAAAGTGTACAGTTAAACAGCGTTTCCAGTTACTTAGCAATGCACCAATTTGTATAGAAGATACAATTAAGAGCATTCTCCTCATAAGAAAATATCAACAGAAAAAGCAAAGGTTTGACAGATATCCGAAAGAATTTGCAGCTTTTTCAGCTTATAAGATGTGCATTAAACTTTTATTTCCCATCTAGTATAACCCGAAACCCTATTAATACTATGTCCTCTATTTTTTTAAACAATTCGCGCGCAACTAACGAGTTTTACCAAGATTTCGGTGAAATTATGCCATTCTGGATCTTCTTGAAAATGAACAAGGTGTAAGGGAAGATTCACTACTCAGGACTATCGAATGTTATCAACGAAAAAATGTTATACTTTTATGCATTTTAGATGGTTGGACGACGGCAGATTTAGTGTTTCTATGGAAGGAAGGTGATCCAGTGCAAGTCGTTAAAAATTTACACCTTCCACGTTTTACTTTAGAAAAATTCCTCACAGATTATTGCAATAGTAAAACAAACACCGGTTAGTCTAAATTTATAAGACGCATCAGAGTTTATTAATGTTGTTGTTATTTAATTTATTTTCTAGGAGAATACAGTTGTTTAAAAGTGGACCTGTTATTCAAAAGAGAATTCAGTTATTATTTGATACAAATTTACATTCCTTGTTGTATGTTGGTTATTGTTTCCTGGGTATCATTTTGGCTTGATCAAGGTGCTGTACCCGCTAGAGTTTCGCTAGGTAATGACGGTTGTTTATTTTTAAAAACGTGCGTTGATTATCTCTTTCTCGCTCTTCAGGTGTTACGACATTATTAACTATGGCTACACAAACGTCAGGCATAAATGCATCGCTACCACCAGTAAGTTACACGAAAGCGATTGACGTATGGACCGGAGTATGTTTAACATTTGTGTTTGGGGCTTTGCTGGAGTTCGCACTCGTTAATTACGCTTCAAGATCGGATATGCATCGCGAAAATATGAAGAAGCAAAGAAGGCAATGCGAACTGGAACATGCTGCTTCAGTGGATGCGACATCCGATCTGATGGATACCGATAGTAATGCTACCTTTGCAATGGTAATCTGTCTTCTAAATTTAATAACTTCGATGCCCCCTTTAAGATTTGACATTTTAACTGCTTAGAACCAAGCCTTAATCTATATTTTTTATTGAGTAGTAGAAAATGTATAGTAAAAATAAACATGGTGGGAGCCTTTCTTTTGGTATTAAAAGACGAACTTATAATAATTTGTTTATACGTACATATATTTACACCGCCAAAGACAGCGAGGGACAGGCTGTAGTAATTGAATAGTGTAATAAGTTGTATGTTCTTTTTTTTAATTATTTTTAACCCCCTTTTAATAATTTTTTTCCCGGAAAACATCCAAAATAATCATTTTATAATACCAAACCCAATAAATAGCAGAAAGACAACAGAATAAATGAATATTGTGCTATCATTCATGACCAAAAACTGCAGAGTTGAACTTGTGTGAATTTCGCCGCAACAGTTTTCCATACATCAAGCTTAATTGTACCGATCAGGTTCATATTATCGAATGAAACTGCTAACGCTGCTTGTTTCTATAAATGTTTGTATTTTTGATGAATACAGTTTTGAAAAAAAATTACTCCCATAATTACTGGAGAGGCTAAGAATTTTACTGCAAATTCTTTACGAATTGCATACGACTGTAATTTAATTTAATTGTTGGGAGAACATGTTGTTCGTGTCGGGTGTTCTATCGTTCTGGTTTCGAATTTCTTATATTACCAATAATTTGAACTAAAATAAAATACCAATTTGTCAGTTATGACATAAAAATAGTCGTATTTAGAATTTCTAATGTAACTATAAATTCTAATAAATTCCATAATAACGGAGTTTTATATCAAATAACGGTTAGGTAAATGTAAAACCTAAAACTGCGAAATAATTCGAAGTAAAAGCAGCTTGTCCCTCGCGTAAATTTAAATTGAATAATGTAATACCTTCAAAACATACACTATCGCTCACGGAAGCTAGGCCGAAGGAAAAGATTAGGAAGAATTTAAACATACGCACGAAATTAAATTACAAAGTAATACCATATATATTACTCCAAATGTACATAAAAACATAATAGAAAAAGGAAAATAACTCAAAATTAATAACCTTTTATTAATTATACTCGTCTTTCGTCGAAAAGTCCCTCTCTTTGAATTTAGTACTGCCTGAACAACACGTGCCATTTTTCTAATTAGTTTTATTCGATATATTATTCCATTTGTTTTGGAGTGTATTTCGGAGCTGTTGCTTCGAACTAGAACCATTTTAGTAGAACCACTCGTACCGAGCTCGTGCCACAACGAATCGATCAGATTCCAAGGCGGGCTTTGAGGCGGCCACGTCATAATTTGCAGAACGTTTTCTATCTGCCTTTGTGCCAAATAATTCTCGCATATTTTAGCAGTATATTTCGGATCATTGTCATGCGTAAATATAAAATTTTCTCCAATTAAACGTAAATTAGACGGAACTGCAATATTTTCTAAAATCGCGAGGTAATTTCCTTGCGCATTATTCCATCAATTGTCATCAAATTTCCAGTTCTCTGGCATAAACTCAACAACTCCAGACTGAAATAGAATCGCTACCATGCTTTATAGTTGGTACAAGAGGGTTCAGTATCTTCGAACTCGGTCGAATAGCTCTAATTTCGAAAGAAATTCTCGAAATAATAATCATACACCGAAGAATTCTTTAAATAGTAAGTTTTAAATTTAGTTTAATTTCTATTCAATTTTCTTTGTTTTTCTATGTTGGTTGGCCAAACTTCCGTGAGCAGTAGTGTATGACAACGATGCTAATAAAATCGATAAAAACAGTTTTTTTAAATTAAATTTCAGAAACCATTAGTCCGTCATCCCGGCGATCCGATGAGTATAGACAAAATAAGGCAATGCGAGATCCACATGCAACCAGCAAGACCGAACTGTTGCAGATCATGGCTTGCTAAATTTCCGACTAGGTCCAAACGCATAGACGTAATATCTAGAATTACATTTCCATTAGTTTTTGCACTGTTCAATATCATTTATTGGTCCACCTATCTGTTCAGGGAAGACGGTGAGGAGTCCTAAGATGTGTTACGATCCTGGAAATATTTACAATTTATTTTTATCGGTCACTTATAATAACTAAATTTATTGAAATTTATTTTCTAATGTTTAATGGGTTTTTCGCTCATTACTCTTCATCGGTATTACTGTATCAATTATATATCTAATTATAAAAAATATCGCAATATTTCCTATACACTAAATATAAGGATTTTTTGCTCACAACTCATAAGAAATACAATTTACTTTTTACAATCATTGCTTAAAGCCTAGCGAGTTATAAAATATTTTTCAAGATATAAGAATCATATTTAGACCACTTAATTTAAGTACAGATCATTTGACTTCAACCAGGTGATACTAATACATAAGAACGGATCTGAATAATATGTGTATATATATATATATATATATATATATATATATATGTATTATCAGTAAAAAAGTGTGGAATTTGATGCATGGTCAGCTTGAAGTGTAATACTAATGTTACACAGGAATTTATCATGGATCAAGTACATCTATTATTTATAATTCATCTTTGTCTATCTCTCTCGTTGTATATCAATGGATTTCATTACTACTTTATTATTGTGTCGAACTAACAAAAAAAATTCTAAATTATCTACTGCGTATAAATGTATATGTATATTTTTTTTAATATATCTAGGAGAGTACGAAAATAGTCAGTCGGAATTTAAAATGTAAAACATATATTCTAAATAAAATTAGGCCTTCGTCAATTTTAAAACTTTCCGAACAGTCCCCATATGTCTTCTTTTAACTCAATTTTATTGGCGACAATTTTCTATTGTATATATAGAAATATGAACTGGATAGCGTCGTTTCGATGGTTTTATCATTTAAAATTTTAAAATTCACGTGTTAACTGCCATCTGGTCCGATGCGGCCAGCATAAAATTCGATTTAGTGAGTACCCGACATGAGACTGGACTAGTGTGGTCCTGACAGCTATCGTGTATGTTCAAATTTCCCGTTTAATTTTTATTAAAAGTTATAAAATAGTGCGGGGAATAGTATCAAAGTATGAGACGGCAGTTAACACGGTTTACCGCTTAGAGACTTGAAAAAGAAAAAAAAATGTTTCATAAAGTTACTTCTTAGCAAAAAGAAAAAAAACAAATGACTGAAATATAGCACAGAATAAATGTTTGGAGATGAAAAAAATTGTACCAGACTTGATCGAAATTAATACAAAAACAGGAAAAACAAAAGAGTAAAAAGTGACGACATTATAAATAGTGGAAAAAGGTTGGAAGTACTACTCAGGAATTTTAGCGAAAAATAGGATCGAATCTAAAAATGATCTTCCAATCTTAACACTTAGGAAACGTGAAAAACGAGTAACGTCAGAAGTACTACGGCTTTCCCGAAAATTGAACAACGGACTAAATTAAGAAATGAAAAGGTGAACACGGAAATCAGACGAATTTCATTCGTGAAGCTATCTGAGAAAACGAAACGAAATTGCAACCGACAGATATGATAAGTTACGAGGGGAATGGGTAAAACATCTATGTATGGAAATATGGAACATGGAATTTGAATTATCGGATTCTATATTTCAATGTGAATGCTTTAATTTCATAAAGCTCAAACGTAGTGAACATTACCTAAACAAATCAGTAATAGCTCATCAATAATCCATATTCCATTAGAGAAAACAATACCTAGTCGTAACCGAAAATTACGTTACGTAAAAGTCTCGAACATGGAGTTCATTCAATTGGAGACTTTCCCGTCAAATACAGCTGTTTGATGTTGTGACGTTGAAAGTACGCGGAGGAAAAGTATTTACTTTATCGGAGGAATGCCATCATACGATACGCACACAATTCGGATGTCAAAATAAGTCGAAATGATACGATGGACTCTTAAACAGTATAAAGCGAGCATCGATAATAAACATTTCTCACTCACGAATTCGTCCAAGAGGCGGACGAGATCCGAGTAAACTCTCTTTCTCTGATTGAATGTGCCGCTGCTTCGAATTTTCAACAATAAATAATAATGGGCATCTGCATCGATACATTTATTTTTTACTCTCTTCTCTTGCGCTGTACATAACACATTTGAATGCATTCTAATATCTTGAAAAAGCCATACAACAATGTATGTATGTATGTACATGTATATATTGATAAATATATATGCAAAATGCTTATACAGGGTGGTGTAGATTCAAATGAAAAGTAAAACGAATTTACTAATGAACGAGACTTGGAGAAAACTTAAAAAAATATTAAATATGGCGACGAAATTATGGTCATTATTGTCACAGTGTTTTAAGATAATTACTCTTCTTCATTTTTGGTATGGAAGAGTTAAGATCTTGGGACTGTATATTATCAAATATCATTTACTTCTAGATGTAGTCTCATGAAAGGGAACTGTGACAAGACGAAACTGTTAATACATTATAACATTACACAATACATTTCTATGCACCAAAAATGAAAATGAAAAAAAAACAAGAAAAAATTCTAGTAATATCTTAGTTCCACAAGGGAAATAACAACCATTTTCAATAGAATTTTAGATATTTTTATAATATAATTTATCTTACCTATTTATAATCCAATTCTTAATATTCGATGTATACATTATTTCGGCTGTATTTTGATGTTTCAAATAACTTTTTAAATCTAAATCCCCTTTGTTATTGGAGAAATAAGGTATAAAACCTGACATATTGTTTTGACCGTAAATACTCTGTTTACTTAAAAACAGTATTATTAACAGTGCCAATGACTTGAAGTAAGATAAAGGTAAAATAATTCAGTATTAATCACTGCCACATTAAATAAATATGTATGTATACGAGATTTGTCTATTAAATGATGAGGGTGACGCGACTCACACCGATTTAAATTTAAGAAGAGAAACAATAAGTTTCGTTCTAATGAAAAGCTAATTTTCCAAAGTCGCGCCTCGCCAGAGTTACGCTCTTCGTATTAAAAAATACAGTAAGCACGTTTTCTAACCTGGATTGTTCTTCACGATATTGATTATTATTGGTTCAGCGATGACTTTTTGAAAAACGATCGGATCTGTCTTAGGTTGTTCCAAAATATCAAATTTTCTTGCATCCTTTTTCCATTAACTCGAAAAATTTGTTTGTCCAATTTTTTCTAAATTGTTTTCGGATTTCTTCTGCTCTTAAATAGGTACACTTCTCGATAAACATCAGCAGCAGGTATTTTGTTCAATTCAAATATTTGAATTGTCAAAGAGATACTACGACTCACATTTGTTCAATTGTATTGAAAAATTCAAACTGACGCGTATCTCAACGTATAAGTTAAAATAGCTGCCTGCCATCATGTAAATGGCAGAGCGTTGTTGTTGGTCGTGCCGATTTGGACAAGCTTAAACCAGTATGGAAAGTGGTTATAATAACTTTTTACAGTTTTCGAGAGATAGAAATACAACCTCTATTTTTAATAGACAGATCTCGTTTTTCACTTGACCCCACTTTCAATGAAACATTATCACTTGCATTGGTGTTAGTATGTTCGTCGCTGTACGGACACCAATTCGGTCGATAGAAAGTCAAATCTTGAATAGCCTTTACTTTTGTTTGTGGAGAACGTAGTATTAGATGAATATTCGTTTTTCTCTTTAACATCTCTTCTGTTGTGATACCTCATCTTCTCGAAGGGCTTTAATCAATAAGTCAATATTATTTTTAAAAAATGTTGCTCTTCCTTATTTGGGAATTAATGGCTTTCCCAATAACTCTAGTTAGGTATTCTTCGAACAGTCTAAATACAAGGCTCAACAATTTAAACTGATCGACTTTGGATATTCTCCGGATACTCTACATCGAGTTATTCCTTCTATATATTTTTCTCAGAAATATTCTCTCCTAAAGTTAATACGTTTGGTTCTGTAAGAATCCCTTTTTGCGACCCTTTTTTCGCAGAGATTGATTTAAAACATCGCTTCATTATCCGTGGTGAAATGCACTCTGTTAACTTCCTTCTTTAGATTCTAGAAGACTGTGTGGATCGAATTACATCGTACCAACACGTAAGTATTTCGTTCTTTGCCTACATACGATCGTGCAATATTTTTGAACCGCCACTCGTATATCGCTCGCAATAATAATAAATAAAAGTTGTAGTACAAAAATATTTTTTTGGCAGAATTTCTCAGCATATAGACGATAAATGTGCATATAATGTTAATTATATGTCTATTTACATTTTGAAACATTGCCAAACATATAATACTAGTTGTATCCAAAAGATTGTTATCAGGGATTTGTGTTTAAAATGAATCTCCAATAATAAAGGTAAAAATGTTGAGGTGTTAAATCTAAGCCTCTTTGTACAGATTAATAACTTTTATATACAATTATTTTGTACATATTTGAACTAAAGTAAACACAGGTATTACTATATTATACGATTAATATATACAGATATTGTTTTATGATATATGTTCGATTATTTATGTATACCGACAGATTCAAATGTTAATTTTATAATTAGATTTTCTCTATTATTGACTCATTCTTTCATTAATTTTAGCGACAAATTTAAATTGTAACTTTGTGAGATAAGACTTTAGATTAGTATGAAAAAAAATAAATGTGTTTTAAGTAAAATGTGTTTATTATTTACTGTCAGCCTTGTAAAGCTGTAAATTACATGTAAGGAATGTATGCAGGTAGTTTTCCATCTGTTGGATGCAATAACCAAGACGTTGGCGTCATTTCAAGAATTTCTTTCAAAATCAACGGTACATATTTCATTCTTATTTTCAATATTATTCGTTCGACTATTTAAGCAAAGCAATTTAGATAATAAACGCGAGTTTATCCTTCAAATTGTTTAAAAAAGTTATGGCGTTCCGCAAGGTACAATTGTTAGACCCATTTATGTTGTAATCTAGAATTGATGATATTGCGTCTTTCAAAACCATACGACTTTTTTACTGTGTTAGATTCTACAATCTCTCTTAAAAATCTTATTACTAGAACAGCGCAGATTCTGCTTTCTGTCGATGCGAGAATAATTTCCTTTAACTTACTACACTTTAACTAACGGATCTTCCAATAAGGGGTTTCATTTTGATATGTAAAAAAAACGAGTATTTTTAAGCGAAATCATCAGATGTTTATTTAATTGTAAAGAGGAGGGTATGCCATTAATAATGGAAAACAGCTACGCTTGCAGGACCATATTCTTTTCATGAAATTTTACATCACTAGTTCGCACATTTATGTCCTCGATAACTTCACGAATTCCATCTTTGTCGATTGTGACCCATTGGCATAGACCTTATATTTCACGTAACCCCAAAGAAAATAGTCTAAAGCTGTTAAATCACAAGTCCTGGGTAGCCAACTGTGATCGCTTCTTCGAGAAATCACACGGTCAGGAAACTTTACACGCAAAAGAGCGATGGTATCGTTACTTGTGTGGCATGTAGTGCCACCTTGTTGAAAATAAACGACGTCCACAATAATATCTTCCAATTCCGGCCATACAAAATCATTAATCATCGTTCGATAGCGCAATCCATTCAAAGTAACAGTTGCTCCAACCTCATCTTCGAAAAAGTAAGGTCCAATGACCCCGCCAGACCAAAAACTGCACCAAACAGTCACACGTTGAGGACAATAATTCTTGGATTTTCCGAGCCCCAAATGCGACAATTCTGCTTGTTAACGTAGCCTCCAAGGTGAAAATGGGCCTCATCACTCAAGATGATTTTTCGATGAAATTCCGGATCAGTTTGATGCATTTCAAGGAACCAATCAGCAAAGACACGACGTTGTTGATGGTCGGTAGGCGTGAGTTCTTGTGTTAACTGAACTTTAAAAGCCTTAAGGCCTAAGTCTTTATGAAAAATATGGTGTAATGTCGTTTGTGGAACACCCAATTCCAAAGATTGACGAGAAATGGACAAACCTGGGGTATCCACAACACTATGGGCTACAACAGTAATATTCTCAGTTGTTCTTGAGCGACGTGCACGAGTCTGATTCTTCACATCACTAACTTGCCCCAGCAGCTCAAACTTTTCCACCAGTTTTACAATTGCTGGCCGAGAATGTGCTTCACGACAACCCAAAAATTCTTTAGTTTTGCGAACTGTGGCAGCGAAATTTTCACTATTTTTACAGGTTGAGTTATAATTGTTAAAATGGCGGACTATTGAAAATGAAATCTCTTATTGGAACACTTATTATATAAAACATGCTTTTTTAAGCTAAAGGCTGTTTTTTTTAGAGGTATAGAACTTTGAAATGGAATAAAACAAATATGATTTTTTTAAATTAACATGAAATTTACTTTATTCGAAAGATAATCTTCTGGCATTATAATTTAAATATGACTTCTGGCATATGACCGCCACGGCTGGCTCGGACGTAGTCTAATCTGGAGGGCCAATTTTCGATGACTTTTTCCAACATTTGTGGCCATATATCGGCAATAACGCGGCGAATGTTGTCCTCCAAGTGGTCAATCGTTTCGGGCTTATCGGCGTAGACTAGCGACTTTTCCCCACAGAAAATAGTCAAGCGGCGTTAAATCGCACGATCTTGGAGGCCAATTCACGGGTCCGAAACGTGAAACTATACGGTTACCAAACGTTTCCTTCAATAAATCAATTGTGGCACGAGCTGTGTGACATGTTGTGCCGTCTTGTTGAAACCACAATTCCTGCACATCATGATTGTTCAATTGAAGAACGAAAAAGTCAGTAATCATGGCTCTATAGCGGTCACCATTGACTGTAACGTTCTGGCCAGCTTCGTTTTTAAGCACACCAAACAGTCAGTTTTTCTGGATATAACGGTGTCTCAACATACACTTGAGGATTATCATCACTCCAAATACGGCAGTTTTGTTTATTGACGTATCTATTCAACCAAAGGTGAGCTTCATCGCTAAACAAAATTCGATTATGAAAATCGGGATCAACGGCAATCTTGTTTTGGGCCCATTCATCGAATCTACGCCTTGCTAGGTGATCGTGTGGCTTCAATTCTTGCACGAGTTGGATTTTGTAAGCACGCAAACCTAGATCTTTCCGCAAAATCTTCCATAAAGTGGATGGACACATATCCAATTCCTGTGCACGATGGCGGATAGACTGATTCGGGTCTTCCTCTACGCTACGCTCTACAGCAGCAATGACTTCTTCTGTACGCACTGTACGACGTCTCTCTGGATGCGTGTTATCATTTAGAGTATACGTGGTGCGAAAACGTTCTATAGTTAATCGAATTAATTGCTCTGATGGACGATTATGTTGACCGTAATATTGACGTAGTGCGCGATACGTATTTCGAACAGAACCATGATTTTCAAAATAAATTTGCACAATTTGCAAGCGTTGTTCAGGCGTCAGTCTATTCATGTTGAAATGACAAACCAAAGTAAATATAAATCACTTAACAGCTGACAAAATGGCCGCCATTTAAAAAAGTGTTGCCAACTTAAAATCCTATACCTCTAAAAAAAAACACCCGTTATAATACGTTAATTTGTATTATTTATAACTATAAAGTCCCCAAATTTAAGAAAATTATATTACTAAAATTATGTTTCTGTATGGACAATTTGATAAGGTATCCCCTTCATTGTTGCACCGAATTACGTTAAAAGATTTAATAAATAGTGTTAATAAAATTATTGTATAATGATTTAATTTATAAATATATACATTCATACATATAAATATCAATCGACTAGTTTACAAAGGTATTTTAAATGTGTTATAAGTTCAAGACATTTTATGATAAAACTTAAGAGTAAATCTGATGAGATGTTTGTTGAAGGTCAACTTGTTATAGAATGTAATACTAAAACAAGATCTTTCGTGTAATTTTCAATAAAAACGATCTTGATATAAAAAGGAGAGTTTATATAACTTGCCTTTCCTGGAAATGATACAACATGGCATTTGACGATATTTAAATTAAATTTATTGATGAGAACGAACTAAGAATAATACATGTTTAAATTGTTTCGCAATAAATCCACATCAGTTGCATTTTTAATATTATGTTATATTTTAAGATCATCTGCAAGCCTAATACGTTGAGTCAAAAAGTGTTATTAGATCATTGGTAAATATATTAAACATATGGCGAAAAAATTGTCACCTTGAGGAACTGCTGACGTCTAAAAAAATCAAATTTGTGTCCCTTACAAGTAATATAGTTTGCCTTTCCTATCAAATATGATCTTCTAAACTTCATAAAAGTATGTATTGTTAAATTTAAAATATGTTTTTTATAAAAGCAAAACGCGATTGATAGAATCAAATGTGGGACCATTCTGTATAAAGAAATATTTATTGACCGTCATTGTCTAAAGTTTCACTAATGTCTTGAATTATGCGGTATAAATTTGTTAAATTGGCGAGTTTTTTTTTTTTGATAATTTCCTGTTGTGATGAAGGAATGAAAGGGAGGCATTTAAATCAGACGATTTTATAAATGTGATGATTCTATAAAGGCCGGTTTTAATTTTTTGCAAAAATAGAAATTACAGTTTGTCGGTCGCAGAGAAATCTGAACTTTTTTTAAAATAAAAACAAAATCTTACTATTTTGGTTATTCAAATTCTCCTTAAGCTTCAATACAACGTTTTTCACGGTCAATTAACATGTTGAATGAATTTTTAAGTTCATCTTTAGAGATGTCCTTCAAGATAACTATGGATGCCTTTTTCATGGCTTCGCCGTCAGCATAATGGTGTAGCTTGGAGAATAAATAGAAATCACAGGATACTAAATACGGTGAAGGGTTGATGGTTAAAATGCGATTTTTATTTAGAAAATTAATGATAAGCGTCATGCAATGAGATGGTGCATTATCATGTAACAAACTCCAGCTACCATTTTCACGAAATTGAGGCTGCGTATGACGAATACGCGCCAAAATACACTTCATAACACGAAGATAATACACAGCATTGACTGTTTGACAAGTTGGTACAAACTCTTTGTGCACTATGCCTTTGGAATTATAAAAACAAGTCGACATTGTCTTCACTTTTGACTTCTCCAAACGGCTTTTTTCCGGTTTTCTTCGCTTGAATGCTTCTATATAGATTTCGACGCTTCGTCTTTGGATCATATTGAAAACACCACCTCTCATCGCCAGTTACAATAGAATACCTGAAGTTTTCGTCCTTTTTTGAGTCTTTATTCAAGTCTGTACAATGTTGAAATCTAAGCAATTTTTGATAATAAGTTAGCTTGTGTGGTTCGATGTTACTTTCCAACCACAGATTTTTTTGCACCAGAATGTTCATCATCATTTATGTCCATACGACCATTTTTAAATCGTTTATACCACTCATACACACTTATACGTGATAAAAACGCAACACCATATACGTTTTTCATCAAATTAAACGTTTCGGTAAACGATTTACAGCGCTTAAAACAGAACTTGATACTTGCTCCTTGTTCAAAGTTTATTTTTCGACCAATGCTAAATACATATTGTTACTTTATGCGCAATTTTTCTGCTTCTAATGATGCAGATGTCAAGATATTTTGATATAACATTGGTAAAAGATCTACCTTACTGACGCATGTAGATAACGCCACTACGAATTGCTATTTTAAAAAAGTTGGATTTTCTCTTCGACAGACTGTATAATTACCGGATTATAGTTAGAAACGTCGACTGTTATCACAATTTTTAATAATAATGATAATAAATGAAAACACTTTCAAAATAAAAACACACCTACACATAAAGCAATCGCATTAATAAACAACAAGAAAACGTAGAAGAAACATTCAATGACCACACAACAAAAGAAAGAGAAATGGTTCGGGACACTACGTGGCACTCATTACAATGTTACATAAAACGTGAACATTCAGTAACATCGAAAATGATTGACTGAGTTGGCATATTGGAAACAGAAAGCTTTTAGTTATTAAATTTACAAGTACTGTGCCGTCAAATTTTTCATTATTTAACTATTAACATGGGCGTACGTGAGAGTTTAATGGTATTATTAATTTTGTTTCTTAATTTCATATGATTATTATTATCTACAGTTCGTTCAATGAATAAATCAAATACTCGCGTGATGATCACGATTCATGTATGTGACAAACCGGTTATAAAAGAGCAACTAATATGAGAGGTTAATATAAAATTAGATTATGTGTGTGACCAAAGTACTACTACGCATATAAAAGTAATACCAATGAGTTTATCTTATTGTACGTTATGCAGGAAAATACAAACGTCTTAGCGATGATCCAAGAGCAGGTTCACCAGTCACTCAGAAAAACGTCGATGCTGTGCTCAAGATCATCAACGAAGATCGACATGTGACATATCACCAGATTGAAGTATTATTGGGGATTTCAATCAAAAAATTTCCCATTAGTTACCGCATCTGTCGACCGAAGAAAAAAAAGCAGTCAGGATGAATTGGCGTCAAAAAACTCTACATCGCTTCAATGCCGAAAACTTTAAAAACGTGTTCAACATTGTCAATGATGATGAATCGTGGACTTACTCATACGGGTCAGAAAAAAGTGCCAGTCGTCTGTTTGGATGTTCCACAGTGAAGAAAAGCCGATAAAAGTCATCCGTTCTCGAAGTGTCTCCAAAACGATGGTCACGAGATTTTTCTCGAAAGCAGGCCATGTAGCAACAATTCCTCTACAAGATCAAAGAACGATTGATATACAAACATCGAATTGTTGGACCATCCTTCTTACAATTCTGACCCAAGTCCGAACTATTTTTATACCTTTCCGAAAATCAAGAACGGACTGCGTGGACAAAGGTTCTAGTCGTCAAAAAAAGCAGGCGATGCCTTCAAAAACGCAATTTTGATTACCAACAAACGAGTGGAACAACTACTTCCAAAGTTGGTTCGAGCAAATGCAAAAGTGTATTGATCTTTGTGGAGAATACTTCGAAAAACAATGAAGTCTATAAAAGTTATCTACTGTTTTATTCCAGTTTTATATGCAAAACTTACAAAAGACAATCCACGTATACCTTTCAATTAGACATGGTCACTGGTATATTATTCTCCCAATATCGCGGAACTTTTTTATTCCACAATTGCCAGGTTAAAATTTACTCCATATTAATACCATCTATACAAATTAAATTTGGTAGACTCGTCCGCTTATTGTTGTGGATAGAAATTTGGTGATTTAAACCATGTCATTTTTGCGTGCTAGAAGCTTCACAGTCAATGCGAAGTACTTTTTCATGCCCTTATCAGACTAAATGTCGCTTTAGCCACAGAAATTGTTACATTATTGACGTTTACTGATGTCCAGATTTATGGAACTATTCTTTGGCCGAATCTTGTGTGTAAAGTCACTTCGGCAGGTCTAGAAGTGTGGAACTTTTTTTTTTGTACTCTTATCTACTCAGTTTTATCTTAATGTTTTTTTGTTAACGTAGCTGATGGATCCAGAAGAACTAAAAAAAAGTAATCCCAGTGATACTCACTCGTGTGAAAATTAAATCAAGAATACAACTTCAATCATTTTTGTACACACAGAATGAATAGGTGTAGATATGAATGCAGGCGATAGACTGTTAAGGTTGATGCTAGTCCGTGCAATGTTATAGAAAACTCACAACTGTAGTGATTACATATACGAGGGAGCGTTTTTATATTCGCGGAATGGGGGACAAGGGGTGGAAATAAACAAACCAAATTATTTTTCTTTTTCAATATATTCACCTGCAAGACGGATACATTTTTCACATCTTTCAATTAATTTATTTATACCCTCATAAAAAAATGATTTCTCTTTATCTGCAAAATACGCCGAAACTGCCTCCTTGACTTCATCATCGGCAGTAAATACCCCGCAGCTCTTTTTTCATTTTCGGAAACAGGTAATAATCACTCGGGGCCAGGTCTGGGCTGTAGGGTGGGTGATTCACAATTTCGAAGCCCACCTTATGCAGGGCAGCTAACGCAACGCGGCTCTTGTGGACGGGCGCGTTGTCGTGCAAAAGCAGAACACCTTTTATCAATTTTCCCCGTCTTTTCTCTTTAATGGCTTCTTTTAGTCGTTCTAATATTGAAGCGTAATATTCTCCGGTTATAGAAACACTTTTATCTTTATAATCAATCAACAATATTCCTTCCGAGTCTCAAAATACCGTTGCCATGAGTTTCCCAGCTGATTGTGACACTTTAAATTTTTTGGGAGGTGCTGTGCCCTTTTTATGCCACTGCATGGAGTCTTGTTTGGACTCAGGTTCATAATGATGAACCCAAGTTCCGTCTCCAGTAACAATTCCACTCAATACACCATCCTTGTCTTCATTACAGAGGTCCAAAAATGCACGCGAACACTCTACGCGCTGTTGTTTTTGCGGCGGCGTGAGCATTCTCGGCACCCACCTTCGCTGATCTTAGACATGCCGAGATGATCGTGTAGGATTTTAAAAATTATTGTATCGGATACTCCAACCATTTCTGCGAGTTGTGTCTTCTTTATTCGAGCATATTCGAGTACAATTTGTTCAACTTTTTGGATAAGTGCTGGCGTGGTCACCTCATTGCTCCTGCCCGGCCTCGGGTCGTCTTCAAGGGATTCCCTCCCTTGTTTAAATAAACTATGCCACTTGTACACCATGGTTTTTCCTGGACAAGAGTCGCCGTAAACCAATGACATCTCATTCATTATGGTCGCGACTGATTTTCCTTGCCTGGTAAGGAACTTTATAACGGCACGATATTCGATTTTTTCCATATTTCACTTTTCACTCCTGATTATGTTACTTGGTTGACGATAGCTCAAAGACTAACTGTCTAATAACAATGAAGCTTCGTATTTATACTAATCATGAGTCGCTGCACAGGCCACGCCCCCAATGCGCCTACTCACCCCTCTACAACCCGCTCATTCCGCGAATATAAAAACGCTCCCTCGTACTTTAAACGAACATTGGAATACTATGTATTTCAAAATAAATTCGAATTGTCGCTATTTCGTTCACCCAAATTAACAATGTAGCAATGTAGCTTTCTTTATCTGCAATTCTATTCAAAAGCAGCTTCTGGATGTATGTAAGTTCGATATTTATGTATCCGTCAATAATCACAATGTGTAATTCAATATTTTGTTGTTAGAATCACCAGATCAAGAGGATTCTATGATAATAAACAAAATATATTTCGATTCTTTTTATTTATCACATTTGGTACAATAAAATTAGAAACAAACACTTATAATTGTATGCTTTACAGTGTTGGGAGATGTAAAAAAGGGATTATTTATTATTTAGCGATGTAAGGTTTTGTACTCAGACCGAAGGCATTCATTTGTTGATCTATCCAGTCGCGGAAAAGAGGTACATTAACGTAGACACCTGGAACGTTTTCAACCCCACAGCCAATTCCCCATGCAACCATACCAACTTGTACGTATCTTCCAGGTTTGTGTGGATCTGCACACACAAGCGGACCTCCACCATCACCCTGAAATGGCGCAATTTCATTATAGTTCAAAACGTATTAAGTTGTCTAGATATTGCATTATACTTACAGTACAAGTATCTTGTCCAGCTTCTCCGCCAGCGCATATAAATGATTTATCTAAAATGAAATTCACACCTAATCTAGTACGCCTCAAATCATGTTGACATTTGTCTCTTGGTACTGTTGGAAGTTGAATTTTTTTCAGAATTGCGGAGTATCTGTGTTTATCTGCAATACGATTTCAAGAGAAACTTTACTAAGATAACTTTTTAGAATTTTGAAGAAAACAATTCCATTGCTTTCTAGATTGTGAAAGACTATGATTGTATGGTATTTTATACAAACGTGAAAGTAAGTATTTTGTTAATTATCAGTATTATTATTAAAAATATATTTAAAACATTTCAACTCGAAACTTTAGAAACTTACTTCCAAATTCTTTCTTTCCCCATCCACTGGCAAAACATTCCTTTGAGATAATCACTTCGTTATTAACTGGTAGGCAAATAGTTCCAATGTTGTCAGCTTGGACAAGAGATTTATCTAATACCAGCAGCGCTACATCGTTCACTAGAGTTGATGGATTAAATTCGCTATGAATGGCGATTTGTTTGATAGCTCTTTCTTGGTATTGAAGTCGTTCTTTCTCTGTTAAAGCGTCCCATTCTCCTGCTCTTATTTTAATCTCATTAAGATTCGACTGGAATCTGTAAATAGTGTGCAAAGATAATTATATTGAAATGAATAAAAGGTTGTCTTCTAAATAATAATACAAAATAATTTTTTAATATGGTAGATGGCGCAGTTTCAGATTATTTTTGTGCAACAAATATTCATAACGCGATGAAAGATGGTCTAAAGAATCCAGTTCTTCCATTTTCCACTGCTGATAAATGAGTTCGTGAGATCAAAGATACACCCCGTAGTGGACGTCCGAAATCTCATACTAGAAATATTTGGAAAGTGCTTGCCATCCTGTTATTGAAAACATCTTAGAAAGTGGAGGTGTCTAAAGAATACGCAACGTAGATTTTGAATGAGTTGGCTATGAAGAAGCTGTCTGCGAAGTGGGTACCGCGTCTACTCAATGCTCAAAAATTGGTGTGAACGCAAATTTCTCGTGAAATTTCTTGAAAATAAGGAACATTTTATGCGCCTATTTATCACCATAGATAAGAGATTTGGGTTCATAATTATATGCCCGAAATAAAACAATAATCTAATCAGTGACGGAACATTGGTTCCCGACAGTAGACGATAGCTGTGCTATCTGTTGGAACTGTAACGATCTCCATTTTTTGGTGTGCAAAAGATAGTCTTCTTGTTGATTACCTTCCAAAAGTCAAGTCTTCACAGGCACATATTACGCGTAATTAGAACAAAAAATTAATGAAAATTGTTTTGGTTTAGCCAAGAAAAATTCATTATCCACCAAGACAACGCACCGTCTCACTCAAGTATTGTTGCTGTTGCATTACCATCTTTTTCCAAGTCTTATGTCCTCACTGGTCCAAGTGTATCGAGGTGGTAAGGGCCTATACTAAGAAATGAACGCAATTTGAAACCGAAAAGTTATTTTATTTATTTTCACTCTGCGGACTTTTCAGCTCTCCTCCATAGTAATTTAATTTTAGTATATTAAATACAAATAAGGTCAATACATACACTGACACTAAAGAGATTAAAAAAACTGTTTACGATTGCGAATTTTATACACATAATTGCATTCATATTTCGCTAATTATCCCAATCTTCAGTAGTAATTATTAGCGTCGAAGCTGCTAAAATAAGCATATACGTGTATTATTTATAATTTATAATATATTTGAGAAATACTTATTAATTTTAATAACTACAAAAAAAAGTATTTTCGAACGGAGGAAGTGTTCTTTTGTACGAAAGGGAATTGTTGGTATAATTTTATGAAAGCTTCGCCGGTATGATATTCCGCAGATATGCTGTGATTCTAGGACAAAGTTTCTGAATCTGTCGGAAGTGTTTACCTATTGCGTAAGAGCTGTTTAAGACTTCCGTTGGTGCCTTGCATTTCTTAGCTAACTTTGGTACATTTGGTGCATTTTGTAGCTTTGGTAATTTGCTATTTATTGTTTCAGTAACGTTCATATACTCTGAATATTTGAAATTGTCGATATGTCGATTAAACAATTTTCGTTTCGGAAACGCACTCCTCAGGTTACTTATCTTTTCATGAAATACCTGCCATAAGTTCTTTACAGAAACACAGATAAAGCAATTGGATAGCAAACACAAAATCTGTTTCTTGTTTTACTGTTGACACTATATGGCTACTTAATATTTTTACACCTTTTTACTTTGTGACGAAAAATGTTTTGCGGCTGCAATGTAACATGTGAATGAATGTGTCTAATTTCAGTCTAATTTCTAAAGTAGGTATTTCTTTTTCCTTTAGTACCTTTTCAGTTATGCACACTTAGTTAAGCGGTGATCGAACTTCTTTGTATCCTCCATATGTATGACTGTTTGAAGCCCAGGCGGGTTTCAGATATTATCGTATCGTTTAAGCGAAATCTTTTCAGTCATTCATTTTTTCGAATTGGCAGGGCCTTTTTAATTTTGTTCAACATGCCATGTACATGGAGTATAGGGAGACCATATATTTAAAAAAATAAAATTTAGAAAAGTTAAATAATATCATTGTTAGCAATAGAAAATGTAGTTAAATTGAACTAAAACATTTTTCTTTGCATTTAATCACGAAGTAACGAAGGTCAGCGTTTCAATTTTAATAAAATCACCCTAATTCCTGAAATACCATAACAAATTTTTAATAAGGCACATCTTTTTTAACAATTGGTTCAAGGTCACAAAAAATCAGTAGTTACCGTCGCTTTATTATTCTATGATTTACTTTGCTTTAGACACTGACCGATAGATAACGCTACTTGTACGTTCAGAAAAGAGAAGTAGTTCAAAACCCTTTTTTTGTAATGTATAGATGAAATACGTTACAATTTTACACTAAGCATCATGAAAATAACATCTTTTGTTAGTTTGGGTTAAAATCATATTTATTATTTCCACAGAATATCATACGAAGTGCCATTAGGTTTATTAACGCAGTTAATACAATCTTAATGAGTATTAAAAAGTAACATATTACAACGTTGTATTACTTGACAAGGCAATATACATTAACTTGCTAGTTAAACACTTCATATTTACTTCCTACATTGTTTCTAAGCCAAATAATATGATTACCTTTCTTAAATAAAGCAATTTAACTAATTATTAATTGATTGATATTTAGTATGTTTCTAGAAATAAGTGCTGTGATGGTAGATTTTATAAGAGAATTTGAAAGACGATTCATATAAAATTACCATCGAAGATATGCATTCACTGTTACTTCATCTTTGAATATGCAAAATAAATGCAATTTAAAGCCGTTTGAAAACATAAAAATGTTAACTGCACAGACTTACAAATAGTTTTCGTAATAAAAATATCCAATTAAAATAAAATAAGTTATTATTACAAAAACATGAACAGAGTGACAACGTATTTGTAAATTGAGATTTCTTCAGATGCCAGCCCTACTAGCAGTTCTACTGAGTTTATCATATCTTTTTGACATTTGTGTTTGTCTATGCCTGCCATTTCAACATGGAAGAGTACACACTTGAATAACGTTTACAAATTATTCAGATGCTTCATCAAAATTCAAATTCGTAGCTGCTTTACTATTAACTTCAATTTTCGGTCATTATAATTGTCTAAGATGAAGAACAGGTAATCGAGCATTCATTTCGCAACGTTCCCGTGATAGTGAGATAGAGAATACTGCAACTGCATGTCAAAGTTTTCGTGAAGATCCAGATGCGTCGATTTTTCGCCAATCTCAGGCACTGAATATTTCTAATATCAGTTTGTGACGAATTTGCGAAAAGATTTTGTCCCATATGCTTACAAAAGTTGCTTTTAACCAAAAACCAAACGATTAACAGGGCTTTAGGATAACTTGAAAGTGAACCGGAATTTCGAAAAAAAATCATCCTCGATGTCGAGTTTCAACTCCGGCTTAATGGTTTCCTTTATTCAGAGAAAATGGTAACTCCTTTACCACCAACGGAACTCGTCAACGCTCAATGTTGGTTGAACTTCTTCAGCTCTAATTGAATATTCTCAACTGTCAAGAAGACGGTATCACTTACTACATTGCTAGTCGTACACTAGTCACTTACTCTAAGAGAAGTTTGGTGTATCGATAATTTTCAGAAATGTGCTAGTCAATTAATTATCCTTCACGCTCATGTGATTTAGCACTCCACATCAAGTTGTTAGTAACTCTAACTACCCAGCAACATCACATGACTTGAAAGTGTCCTTGCTAACGTTCTCTTCTTATGTAAAAAATTCATTCGAAATTTGGCTTCATAAGATTCATTCCCGTCAGCGTTTCCATGGAAGATATTTAAATGATGCTGTGTTCTATCAATAATGGTATTAAGTATGTTTTACACAAGGAACGAAAGACCTTAATTTTTTCACGACATCTGTGCTTTAGTTTATAAACAGAATGCGTCGCTCTTAAATAAAACGCTTTATTTTAAAAAAGCAAGCACAAAATAGTGCGAATAGTCCCTAAATACTTGCAGTAAATTCTAGCACCAAGACGCTATTGCTTGCACTTTATTAGCTAGCTGCATTTCAAACACAACACCAGTGTAAATGAAATTATATAGAATAAGATGTCATATATTACTCCAATTTTCGGTCGTAATAATCATCCCAGCAGACAGGCTATGCGTGCTATAGTGGATGAATTCGTGATGAAATATTCACCGTTGGATATTCTTGTGCCAGTGAGACAACGTATCGGTCGAAGTACTGAAAATATCGCAGCCGTAAGTGCTGTAGTTCAAAATGAGCTAAATCAATCAAGTCCATGCTGTTCACTGGAACTGAGAATGTCATGTACATTGTGACGAATTTTGCGTAAAGATCTTGGCTTACACCCTTACAAGATCAACTTAACTCAAGAATTGAAGCCTCTTGTACATTTGAAGAGCCGAAACATTTCCGTTTGGGCTCTGCTAAAATTTGAAGAAAATCCTGAATTTCATCAAAAAATCATATTCAGCAATGGAGCTCATTTTTGACTTAATGGCTTTGTCAATAAGCAAAATATGTGTTATTGGATAGAAACAAACCCATATGTGCTTCAAGAGACTCTATTACAACCACAAAGTGACCGTATAGTGTGAATGTCATGCCGGAGGTGCACCATATTTTATCGTTTATGAAAATGATCATCATGTTACAGTCAATGGAGTTCACTATAGTGTCATGTTGTATGCCTATTTCTGGCCTGAATTGGATAGATTTGACATCAGTGTAACGTGGTTCCAACAAGATGGTGCCACATGCTACACAGCTGGCCGGTAACCGTGTAATCTCGAGAAATGGTCCAGTCGAGTGTAGCGTTAAGTCGTTGATTTACGCCAACAATATGTGAAAGAGTGTTGGAAAATTGGCTCCAAAGAATCGATCGCTGCAAACGTGCTCGCGATGGTTGTATGAATGAGATCGAATTCTATAGTTAAATTTAATATGTGTACTGCACGTGGAATAAATTTCAGCCCAATATCTTAATTATCCTGTGTTTTATTTAAATACAAAATCGTTATGTCCTTATTGAAAAACCCGATGTTACTTTATTTATACAAATATTTCGACCGGTTTTTCTCTTCTTATTTTTTCCTTACGGCGAACTCGATTGCATGGGATGTATATACATATATCAGCTGTGCTAAAGAAAGTTATTCTTCCAATAAACCCAGAAACTAAACTATCAAATAATAAGAAGACATTCATCAATTAATGTTAATATAACCCCTTGCCACAATAATTTTCATATTCTGTATACGTATTTCGACAACTAAGTTGTCATTATCGGCGGATAATTTATGACAGTGCGGCACCTGGAGCCACGGCACAATCCACACAAAGATAAAGTCTGTACTAGACTCACACCGTCGAAAATGAAACACACAGTGTGTGTTTGGCTTGCCACAGCGTTCCTTCTCATATCAGTCAAGTTATTTGTAAAAAATCATTCATATTGCTCGCTAGGCTAGCTTAGAGATGATTTCTACTTACTTCCGAGACTTTTCCTCGTAGAGAAGAACTTTTGGCCAGATAATGAACTTATTGCAGCAACAGAGTATTTCGAGAAAGATCATTGTAAATATTGCATAGTAGCATTTCAGAATAATAAATCTAAATAAGTTGAAAATGAGTAATAAATATGATTTATTTGGTCAAACTATTTTCGTAGATTCGAGAAGATTGGCTTGGATTACACATATACTTGCCGTGTTCATTCTAACACTAAAACACTACATTCACTCATTGAATATATCCAAATGGACATTTATTTATTTATTATATTTGAGGGACATTGATTCTAATTTGAAGAGGTCAAGTGCTGCTATTGCTATTACATTTAATATTTTTATAATTATTTTTACACTACAATTATTACACATAAACTATATCGATTATTTACACTTACTTGTGTACACAATGAGCACCAGTCAAGGCAACACTGGGAGCAATTAAAGATGCTCCGCATAAGAATTGGGTTTCATCGACAGCAGGGTTATAATTCGTTTTCAGAAGGGCAAGCATCCACGGAAATTCTCCATATTCTGCTTCGTTAGTCTGTCCAGTTATTTTAAAATCTAGGCCCTGTGGATTTCTAATACCACAGAAACTAGGTTTTAATATCGGCGGCACAGGCGTTGTAGGTGCTGGTGTGGGTAGAACTCCCCCTTCAGGAACCTTACAGCAAACATCCAAATAACTCTCACATTCATTAGCGTTTTCCCTAAAATTAATAATAAATTAAAGATACCTATAGTATTTCATATTAACTTAATTTATTTATTTTAAAAGTGTGAATTTTCTAGGAAATTCTTGGAGAATGGAAATTAGCTATAGTTCTATAGATGTTTAAAGAAGGAGACATAAAGAATGATAAAAGCAGTTATATACTGTTGATAAATGTAAAAAAGAAGTTTTATGAAAGAAATTCAGAAAAACGATCATGGATAGTATTAGAAAGGACAAAAATTGACAGTGGATACGGTTTTAGATGTGCTAGAAGAATACAGAACTTTAAAGCAACTGTTAAAAGAAATCATTCTAATATTAACCCATTAACGCCCAAATTAAAACCATGAACATTTTTAATAATTCAATTTTTAATATCAGTTTTAAAACACCTTTCTTAAAATATTATGAAAGAAAAAAACGAAAAAATAAAATTCAAATTGTGTTTTTAGACGTGTACTAAGTTTAGTACAATGGGCGCTTAGGAGTGATATTTTGCAAAACATCCTCTTTCCAAACAAAGCGTTTTCAGGCACTTATCACATGATGTTTTCACTCGATTTGAGCATATAACACATCTAAGTTGGCTTGGAATTTTTTGAGGGTTGTGGCCATTATTTTTTCTGTCCTCACCTTCAATTATAGAAGACGTTTGCCTCGATTTTTTTCCTTTTTGTCGCTAATGTGTACATTATATACGCATACATAATAGGTACGTGGGATTTGTTTGTAATCTTGTTGACTGGTAAAAAGCGTTGCCGGAGTAAAAAACAACATTATATAATTTTTACCTCAACTTTAAGTTGTGTACTATTTATAGTACAGTGGGCGTTAATGGGTTAATAACACCCTGTCTACTACATATGTTTCGCAGATATCACTGATCATCAGGCAGATTTGTGTTATTAATGAACGATTCCTCTAGCGTTTATCATATCATTTCGATACAGAAAAATAATGAATAATCATTGCCTCTGTCTCTCATCAAATACAAAAATGTATTGAACGACAAAGCCGGAGCGTGCCTACCTCGCATGTCGATAACTAAGTTATTATTATTAGTTGGCAAATAGCCGTGACGCAAGCGTCTGCCTATACGCTCTGGTAACTTAGTTATCGACATACGAGATAGGCGCGTTCTCGCTTTGTCGTTCAATACATTTTTGTATTTGACGAGAGAGGGAGGCTATGATTATTCATTAGATTAAAGCAACTGATGATTAAGCCTTTGATTTTTTACAACGATCTATGCACGTGTAGAAAGCTTTTAGTAGCTTATAGGTAAAATAGGGAAGATCTGGAAAGTAGTACGTTGAAAACAGTTAAGAAACACTTAAACAATGTAATAAACGGAATTACATAAGTATATCACATAAGAACTGCAGAAATGTCGTAAAGAGGGAAAATATAACATTCAAAAAACTTCACCATTGATGTAAAAATTGGGCAAAAGCCTGAGCACTTGTTATTTATAGTCTGAATTCATGATTTAGGGGGAAAGATGCAAAGTGGGTTGGATGACGGAGAGTCACTTTGGTAATAGAAAATTACTACTGCAGAAAACAGCGTTATTAATGGAAAATAAAATATGATACAAAAACTATTGAATAAGTGGAACAGAATTTTCACTCAAATTAGATTAAATATGAATGTGGAAAGATCAGAAATCATGGTGGCGAAAAGATCAATAAGAAATTTAAATATTACAGTCGGCGACGTAAAGGTATAACAAGTGAACATGTTTATGGTTAATACCTAAAGTTAAAATTTGAATATTAAACAATCGTAAAGTCATCACATATCAACACTAGAATATAGAAATCTAGAATATCCTTGATGAAAAAGCAAATAAACGTATTCTGAACAAATTCAAAATGATAAGAGATATTTTGAAAAATATACAAAATTAATTTAGTCGATTCATATAAGTATTACAGCATTATCAGTGACTACACCTAATTCTACAATTGGCAAATATTGATAACGATAATGTAATTGCTAGTTTCTCTATTAGTGTTTTCCTTAGTAAGTCCTCACCCAAGAATATACCAAGAAGCATTGTACTAAATATCTTAGATTAAATGATACTCCGGAACTTCAAGATTTGTGCTTTTTGTTTACTTAATTGTTTTAATATTTAATTTGTTTTTCTGTTTCAAAATACGATTTTACATTATATACATCGAGTAGAAATGTACCAGAAAAAACACGCAATCATTATCATGGGACAAAGTAAGAATGTTATTAAATAGTGTGTATTGAAATGCTTTCGCAGAACATTTTCGGTGAGCACACTTTGCGTTTTCTCTTTTTCAATAAAATCATTTTACAATAAACTTGTTCCTGGACTCCCACATTTTTTTAAAAGTTTTGTTTGCCTTCTAATTTAGTTGCAAAGGATTATATAAATATAATATAATAAATACATAACTTGAAAGAAACAATTACGAAAAGAATATGCAGAAAAATTTACCTAACCATAAAACAATTAATTATGCGTTGTCTGGCAACATTCAAGTAGCAAAATTAGTTTTGAGAAATGAGAACATTGTGTTCTCATCAAGAAAAATTTAGATAATTTTCAAGAAAATGGAATAATTTATTTATTCAAAGTATTGGTCATTTGATTCTACACATCTTGCACATCTTTCAAGCATTTTATGGATGCCATCCCAGAAAAACTGTTTGTCCTTTGAGTAAAACCATTCATCGAGACATTTTCCACATTCTTCGAAATTAGAGAAGCGCTGTTCTGCAAGCGCGTGTACGATTGATGCGAGAAGGTGATAGTCGGATGGGGCGAAGTCTAGGGAGTATAGCGGGTGCGATATTATGTCCAATTCTGAACGTTTTTCTACCAATGCGTGGTTCAAATTGATAATTTGTTGTCGGTAGTGATCAGTATTAACTGTTTCATCAGGTTTCAACAGGTCGTAATACACCACGCCACTCTGATCACACCAAACACAAAGCATTTTCTTGCGACCAAAACGATTTGGTCTTGGAGTCGATGAGCCGGCTTCGAAATAAATCCATTTTTCATCACCCGTCACTGTTCGATGCAGAAATTACTTCCGATCAAATCTTTGGAGCAGCATTTCACAGACGATTTTTCGATTGTCCATTTGATCATTCAATTGATGTGGCACCCATTTTCCCATCTTTTGGATTTTTCCCATTGCTCGTAGTCGGTCGCTAATCGTTTTCTGGTCCGCATTTAACGCTCCTACTAATTATTTTTGAGTTTGGGTTGGGTCTTCATCCAATAACTCCTGTAGTTTCGCATCTTCAAACTTTTTCGGTCTACCAGAATGTTCTTTGTCTTGCACATCAAAATGACCACTTTTGAATTATCGAAGCCACACTTCACATGTTTTTATGGTTATAGTATGTTTACCGTAAGTTTTTATCAGCAAATTGCAATACAAGCAATTGACAAATAATATCCCAAAATTTTTCTCTGAATTAGTTTTCAAATGTATATGCCCACTCATAGAATAAGCGGAAGGGAAAGGTGTTAATTTTCTAGTAATAGACATAAACAAGGTATTTATTAAAATTCAAAGACAAACGATTAACAACAGACCAATCAATACTCTCTTGTAAGTGCCTGACATCGGCATTAGAAGGTACCACACTAACTATTAATAAGTTGTTTATAAAAAGTAGAAATAATAAGAGACCACGATTCGAACTTTGGGGAACCGTGAAGATGGATATAAAAACATTAGACGAATAGCTATTATAGAATACATAATTGATTGCATCGCTCAAGTTCAACCCCATAAGACTACCAAGGTAAGGAAAAAAAATCTAAATAAGAAAGTTTATTTAATGACACTAAATGCACTCAACTTGGAATCCCAACGGTCACTAATGTCACTAATATATTGCGTGAAAGTTACTAGATTAGTCATAGTAGATTTTCCAGAGCAAAAAGCCATGCTGCCGCGGAGAAGTATGAGAACGAATATTATAAAATATGTAGGTGTATAAATATTACTCGTACACTTTAACAAAATTAAAAATAATAGCAATGAGATGAGATGAGAATTTTTTATTTTCAATTTGTCACCTTTCCTGGAAACAGGAACAATTCTAGACCATTTCCATAATTTCGGAAAGACAAATCTAGAAATGGAAGTACGAGATTATGATTTTCAGCAAAGGAGCAGCTAAAATATGTGGAGCATTTTTAATCAGAAAACTGGGGCTCAAATCATCACCAGGTGTATATTTATTCGAGAAAGACAATTATGCATGGCTGTTAATTACAAATCTGAGAGCTAATAGGCAGTTAAAGATCAACATCCTTCAAGACCGTAACTTCTTTGAACTGAACAACTCACTTCTTTTTATTTAGAAATTTGAAAAGACAACCTAGAGGGTGTCATTTTGCAAGCGATAGCCATGTGGAAGAGGAGATTGATGCTTATTTTGAAGATCAATACCAGGTCGGCTGAAAAGTCCCCGGTCTGACACATAGATGGCGTTACTGTTATTAAATCCACATGTTTTTTAGATAGTACTAACCTTCAAACGAAACGTGTCAAAATTTGACAGCAATCCGACCATTAGTTACTGAGATATTGCGTTAAGAGTGAAGCTACTTTTGTTATTTAAAAAAATGGAAAAAAAAGAATTTCGTGTGCTGATAAAGTACTGCTTTTTGAAGGGAAAAAATACCGTTGAAGCAAAAGTATGGCTTGATAAGGAGTTTCTGGACTCTGCGCCAGGAAAATCAACCATAATTGATTGGTATGCTAAGTTTAAACGTGGTGAAATGAGCACCGAAGACGGCGAACGCAGTGGACGACCAAAAGAGGCTGTCACCGACGAAAACATCAAAAAAGTTCGCAAAATCATTTTAAATGACCGAAAGTAAAGTTTATTCAGATAGCTGACATCCTAAAGATATGAAAGGAACGTGTTGGACACATCGTGCATGAATATTTGGGCATGCGGAAGCTCTGTGCAAAATGGGTGCCGCGCGAGCTCACATTCGATCAAAAACAACGAGTTGATGATTCTGAGCTGTGTTTGAAGCTGTTAAATCGTAATAAAACCGAGTTTTTGCGTCGATATGTGACAATGGATGAAACATGGATTCATCACTACACTCCAGAGTCCAATCGACAGTCAGCCGAGTGGACTGCACTCGATGAACCGGCTCCAAAGCGTGGAAAGACGCAACAGTCAGCTGGAAAAGTTATGGCGTCAGTTTTTTGGGATGCGCATGGAATAATTTTCATAGATTATCTTAAAAAGGGCCAGTCCATCAACAGCAACTATTATACAGCGTTATTGGACCGTTTGAAGAACGAAATCGCAAAAAAACGGCCCCATATGAAGAAGAAGAAAGTGCTGTTTCACCAAGACAATGCACCGTGTCACAAATCAATGAAAACAATGGCCAAATCAAGTGAATTGGGTTTCGAATTACTTCCCCATCCACCGTACTCTCCAGATGTGGCCCCCAGCGACTATTTCCTGTTTGCAGACCTCAAGAGAATGCACGCCGGGAAGAAATTTAGCAGGAATGAGGAGGTGATCGCCGAAACTGAGGCCTATTTCGAGGCTAAAGACAATTCGTACTACAAAAATGGTATCGAAAAGTTGGAAGAACGCTATAATCGGTATATCGCCCTCGAAGGCAATGTTGAATAATAAAATCGAATTTTACCAAAAAACTGTGTTTTACTATGATAGACAGGGGACTTTTCAGTTCGACTGTCGACTGATCCTTTTTGTGTGATGGAGTAAAGTCGTTATAGGGTTGGTGGCGCAAGTGCTTTGACATTTTGTTTCATTGCTAAGCAGAAAAGTTTTCTAATTCTCCTGATACAGTCTTATTTCATTTTTATCAACTAAATCAATTAAAGAAAGTTTATTCAACAAAATAGACAAATAAATTGTAAGAAATTATTTAAAATGCTGAAATCACACATTGACTATTACATAATAAACACCAAATCTAAATATGAAGTTAAAGATAAAATATATGAATGATATGCGCATGCTCCCAGTACAAATAAAGCGCGCTCTAATCGCTGAATATTGAAATTGTGGTTGTTGCATATAATACGTAGTTTATTAAATCAGAAATTTATTAGAAAATATGTAAATAATATAGGCAATTACATGGGTATTTTGATTAGATTATAGTAATTAACATGCTGATGAAATAATAAAGAAGTTTTAAGTATCCGATATCAGATTGAATGTAAAAATTCAGCACCAATGATATAGTGTTTTTAGCGTGATTATTTTAAATAAATAAAAACAATTTATTAAAAAAATAGAGTGTTTTGCAATGACTAATAAGGAAGTTATTCATTAAATATTTTTCATATTATTTATTACAATTTCCATTGGTTATGTAGCGAATTGTTGTAACGAATTTAATTTCTACAAATTTCTATATTTAGAAGCGATTTTATAATGTGTTTACTTGCCGACTGTTCTTAAATTGTTTACTTCCATTTATCAGAGGAAATGTGCATATTAAAAGCATACCTGATATCAAATAGTCCTTCTCCTGTAGTGTTAATCACTTCTTCCGGAGTAACTGTGTTTGTCACACCGCTACATCTGTGATAAGGAACACACACTTTCTTCCCCGCGTCTACACCTTGGCCGCATTTAGGTAGTGCCGTGAATGATTCCAAAGGCGCTCTTGTGACTTCTTCAAAACCTGGTGGTATATAATTTGACCCGTTGCCGAATATTGCTGCTATAGCTTGTTCTTTGGATTGGGCTTTCGATCCGATAAAGAATAAAGTGGTGAAAATGTACAAACGCATCCTACTTGAAAAAGAAATACAATAATTTTACAATTAAGGTAAAAAGAATCGTTTCGGTAAGTAATAACCTTGAATTGAATTTAATCAAATGATTTATCTCATGTGTCAGTACGGTTTAGTACTGACCGAAGTATTCAAATACTGTTTATACACTGTTATTACGCGTGTTCCAAGAGCAGGTTTTCTGTCTCCCACTACAACAAAGAATTAGCGCGAAAAACGTCTGTTTTGCTGTAAAGTTCTATCGTCTAGAAGCGAAGAAATATTTTTACTTGCCCTGGATCTATTCTTCAAACGTTTCTCGGGATTTTTGCCAGGGGACTCCTATGAAATAATAATAAATTTGTGTAGAAAGTAAAGCAAATAATACTGTAATGAAAAATTAATTTTTAGCAATGACTCATTTGTAGCTGGTATTTCCATAACTGTCACTCGTTATAGGTCAAAGAACGTATTTTGTTCAATAGCTCACAATTTTCATTTATTTAAGAAATATTTGTTTGAATGTGATGGTTTCCAAATAGCTATTTTTAAATCTAATGTATGTACATATATACGAGGATCGTCCCAAACTGTATAACTGGAAATGTAAAAAATTGGACGTATAGTCTTCTGTAATTAGAATAAAAGAAAGTGTTTAAAATTACATAAAATAACAACAAAAAATTAAACTTGCTTTGTTTAGTCCCAAAAATAACATTTTTCTTAATCTTCCTTTACGTTACGACTTAAATTACGAGGGAGCGTTTTTATATTCGCGGAATGGGGGACAAGGGGTGGAAATAAAAAAACCAAATTATTTTTCTTTTTCAATATATTCACCTGCAAGACGGATACATTTTTCACATCTTTCAATTAATTTATTTATACCCTCATAAAAAAATGATTTCTCTTTATCTGCAAAATACGCCGAAACTGCCTCCTTGACTTCATCATCGGCAGTAAATTTTTTACCCCGCAGCTCTTTTTTCATTTTCGGAAACAGGTAATAATCACTCGGGGCCAGGTCTGGGCTGTAGGGTGGGTGATTCACAATTTCGAAGCCCACCTTATGCAGGGCAGCTAACGCAACGCGGCTCTTGTGGACGGGCGCGTTGTCGTGCAAAAGCAGAACACCTTTTGTCAATTTTCCCCGTCTTTTCTCTTTAATGGCTTCTTTTAGTCGCTCTAATATTGAAGCGTAATATTTTCCGGTTATAGAAACACCTTTATCTTTATAATCAATCAACAATATTCCTTCCGAGTCCCAAAATACCGTTGCCATGAGTTTCCCAGCTGATTGTGACACTTTAAATTTCTTGGGAGGTGCTGTGCCCTTTTTATGCCGCTGCATGGAGTCTTGTTTAGACTCAGGTTCATAATGATGAACCCAAGTTTCGTCTCCAGTAACAATTCCACTCAATACACCATCCTTGTCTTCATTACAGAGATCCAAAAATGCACGCGAACACTCTACGCGCTGTTGTTTTTGCGGCGGCGTGAGCATTCTCGGCACCCATCTTGCGTTGACCTTAGACATGCCGAGATGATCGTGTAGGATTTTAAAAATTGTTGTATCGGATACTCCAACCATTTCTGCGAGTTGTTTCTTCTTTAGTCGAGCATCTTCGAGTACAATTTGTTCAACTTTTTGGATAAGTGCTGGCGTGGTCACCTCAATGCTCCTGCCCGGCCTCGGGTCGTCTTCAAGGGATTCCCTTCCTTGTTTAAATAAACTATGCCACTTGTACACCATGGTTTTTCCTGGACAAGAGTCGCCGTAAACCAATGACATCTCATTCATTATGGTCGCGACTGATTTTCCTTGCCTGGTAAGGAACTTTATAACGGCACGATATTCGATTTTTTCCATATTTCACTTTTCACTCCTGATTATGTTACTTGGTTGACGATAGCTCAAAGACTAACTGTCTAATAACAATGAAACTTCGTATTTATACTAATCATAAGTCGCTGCACAGGCCACGACCCCAATGCGCCTACTCACCCCTCTACGACCCGCTCATTCCGCGAATATAAAAACGCTCCCTCGTAGTATTTTCTGCTATGCCATCGTTGATTAAAGTCACAGAAATTAATTAAAAATTTCTGCGCTGGAAAAGGCTCGAATCCTGCCGTTTGCTAGACGGCTGTCTTATCAACTATTCTGGTGTAGTGCCTCAGGCGGATCACCGGAGCTAGGACAGGTATTGTCAAATACAATTAGAAAACCAAATAAAGTGTTTTATCAACTAGCTCACCAGACAGTTCAATTTCTATCAGTCTTTTAATATGCCATAAATCATATTATGAAAACAAACATATGATGTTTAAAGGAATTATAATAATTGTATATTTGACTTAGTGAAAGTTGATAAGTTAATCTTAGAAAGATTTCCGTTTGTATGGGGGCTTTTCAATAAAAATTGGGACTTTATTACGGTGTGACGAGTTGCAAAAGTGCGAATTTGGCAGCTTGAAGTTGTAGTAAAAATCGTGATGAATGAATTTGGAGAGGAAAGACATGCGATCAAGTTTTGTATTTGTCAGTAAAATTCTGCAATAGAAACTTTTTCCACGATTGAAGAGGATTGTGCTTGTTTTTGATGGCAGAAATATTGTAAAGATTGCCGGTGAAACTATGAGACGTTAGGTGGTCTACGAGCATTTAGTCTGCTAGATCCAGTTTAGGGCAAAGGGCGAGTACGATAAATGTCTTATGTCTTCCATTATGTTATTTCTTATAATTTTCCTTAAAACTCACTATACGACTCATCACTATACGATCGATTACATCCATTGTCTGTAAGCCAAAATTTTTGATTGATTTAAATAACTGCAAGGAACAGATCAACGATTGCATGCAATTAAAATTTTAATGTTTCAATAAGAGAAGCTAGAAATGTAAAACGATTTTAGTATTGTAGTGTAGGCGTCCTTCTTAGTCTTGGTGCATACTTCGAAATCTAATCATAATGTCTCCAGACTAACCAATATGTCATCTAGCTTTGTTGTGTTTATTTGCATAATGTGTATAAAATATCATTTGGAATGTTTAACGAAGAATTTTAATGTCTGGCTTTGTAGTTCTAATATTATGGTAAGATATGTTGGCCAATGGCTTTTCTTTTAAAGTAATTTTCTTCTCAGTTTTTAAATTTACAGAACTCGCTCTTGTTTGCGTCTTATTTGTCCCTTCACAGAGCGAAAGATTGCTTACATATCACGAATACAAATATTTGCATCTTTAGATTGAATGATAATATCTTCGGAATTGGTATTTTATATTTCGTGTAAAACTCCATCGATGAATCGATCGAATTAAAAGATTCGCACGTATATACGTGAAAATGTAATGAAATTAATTTCAAAAATTCATTTAAATCGTTATATATTTTAGTAATACTCTGCGTTAGTACTACTGCTGTTAAAAGTTTTTGAAAAAATCGCTAATTAATTAGTCGAGGTTTCACATTACCTATGAATTCACGATCAATTATCAGAAAACGAGGAAAGTTCGTGCTTTTTGTTTATGTTCAATGTAATGAGCTGTTTAATTTTGTTTGTAATTGGGTGCACGTGTTTACGTGATCTAAAATTAAAAAAAAACTTGCATTAGTTTATTTTTTATTTATATTTTCGAACACATAATCTTCTGACTCGCTATTTTATGTTTTAAAATTACTTTATTACCAAGAGAACTAGAAAAATATTTTGCATAATAATGAAACAAGGCACCTATGATTTTTTGATAATTTTATTTTTCAACTTACCTCTATTAACTTCAATGAAATTGCGCCACCAGTACTGCAACGATTTTATTACACTAGAAGAAACTAATTTATGTTGCTCTTCAAAGCAGACATCGATCTCCCTTTTAATTGGTTATCGTCTGCAGAATGACGCCCTCCGAGTTGCTTTTTCAAAATTCTAAATAAAAAAAGCCAGATTGAATCAAATTCGGTGTGCATAGTTTGCGGTTCCGCTCAAGTGCTTACACACGGAGGATGGGTTGAACTTTGGATGCTTCGTAACCCCGCATGCCTACCTTTTTGGAGGCAAAGAACCCTTGTGAACCAATTGCATGGATTTTAATTTTGTGTTCAAATCCTAGCAAAGTCCCGAAGTCTCATCGCCAGCGTTTGCATCCAAAAATGCTATGTATTTGAGCTATTTGTTACTTAAGCAGTTTTTAGTCAGGAATCAGCAATCTTGTAATCCAGCTAGTAGAAACTTTACACAGGCCTACTTTGTCGTGTAGAATTATTAAAATGCTTGGATCAGATGTATTTAATGCTTTAACAATGATATAAACTTTTAAAAAATGCTCATTTGAAAACCATTGTTTTAACAAACGACGATATTCGAGATTATGTATCATCAGGATTGGTTTGTATCCAAAGATCTTCCGCTTCTTGGATCATCTTTAATGGATTTACGACCCCACCAAATCATTTTTTTTGACTAATACTTCACTTTAAATATGACGGATTCTTGTCTTCATTTACTTCAATCATTCTTTCGTAGATAATTTTAGGAGAATTCAGTTTCTTGGTCAAAACTTTGATGATATTACGATGTTTTATTTTCGCAAAACCCATTTTCTGTTGCGAACCACTTTATAAAGCACAAAGTATTGAATGAACTGAAGCCAAACCTCATATAAAAGTGGAAACGTTATTATTGAATGTTATTACATAACCTAATTAGTTGTTTCTATTATAGTTAGACAGTGTTTTCCTATTTATCCTCGCAATTTAAACTTGGGCCAAAAGCTAGACCGACACGCCGTCGGATATCTACAGCAGTGGCAGAAAATATGTTAGAAGAACGGGCAGCATAGAAATGGTTTAAAATTTTCAAAAGTGCATTACATTCAGATAGAACTTCCTTGAACCATAGCAAAGAATTAAGAGATGCTAGTAAACAGTATCCCCAACTAACATATTAGAATTAAAATTTAAGGTTTGGAATTACTTGAGGTGACAATATAGCCTATTCCAATATGATCTTTTCTGATATATTGTTTGGAGCCTTTTGGATTCTTCGTATATGTGTATAGATGTTGTCTTCGATTACGACTCCTTCGGTGTCTACAGCCCTATTTTGGTTCTATTTTAGCACTTTCTGGGCTATAGCTTTAGAAATTTCAGATTGACTTGATTTTGTATTTAATTTTATGTAATATTATTTGGTTTCTACATAGCAAAATTTTTATAGTTAAATTAAATTTAGTAAAGCCAGCCTATTTGCCAGATCTAGCCTCAAGTGACTTCGACGTATTCCCGAATTTCAAACTTAGTTTCGGTCTAATGAAAAACTTATAGCAGCCAAGGAACAGTACTTTGGCGATCTTGAGGAAGATTATAATAAAGAAGGGCATTATAACATTATCGAGTCGAATACGTTCAAGTAGAAGAGAAATATGTTAAAAATTAATAAAGAACTTAACTAAACTCATTTCCTTCATTTCGAGTACCACTTCCCGCCATCCTCGTACATTGTTGGTGCCCATATCTATGAATAGTATTATTACTTGTGTCGAGTACATTAAATATATCCTATGAAGCTGAATCAAATACTGTATTTAATTTTAATTTTATTAAATATATTTTACCAAGTGTCTGCTAGAATCAGTTAGTTATATAAAGTCAACACACGTTTATATTAGGTTTTGAAAATAACACTTTCCAAATTCCATTCAGGTATATGCATTCCCTCGATCTAAAAAGTATATCGGCGAAAATCTGTTTAGAAAGTGTTGGACGCATGGCTTCAATTTAAAGGTGGATGTTTCCTTTAGGACACTTATTGTTTTTGGAGTGTGCCGTTAAGAAAGGGTCATATGGCGTTAGATCAGGTGGCCTTAAGTGCCAGTCTATATTATTACATTTGTTAATAATTTTTCTTAGAAAAATCCCTATCACTTTGTCCTTGACATTGGTTGCCCTGAAAGTAGGTCCTGTTATTGTATCCGTTCAACTGCTGAAGATCGGGTGCAGAAAAGTTTTCAAATTCCAATAATGTACAGAATACCAATTATACCTTTAGCGAGGGTCTCATATCAAACAGCGGCTTTCGGATTACATAAGGATTTCTGATGAAATTCTTTTAGGTTCTTTGGACTCCAATAGCGAATGCTATGTTTGTTTACGTATTCTTTAACATAAAATAGTACCTCATCAATAAAAATAATGTTATCCAAAACGTATAGGGTATGAAAATGGTTGACTCAAATTCTCTCGAAGTTTTCATGGGTAGTAATGTTGATAAAGACTCAAGCCGAGGACTATTAACAGTTGATTCTGATTCTCTAAACTTTCGTGCTCACGTTCGTATGAGTTAAACAGATGGGCCTTCATTTATTTTTTGAGCAATGAAATGTATGTAAGTGTACTACACACACATTGTGAGTGATTACACTACGACTTCATTCAAAGTTGAAAATCGTGCGGCGGACATTCTGTATTATATATTACGTACCCAATAAGGAAAACCTAACTTTCCTAACCATGAACATTTTCAGATTGAGGGCCAGCGATGCTTAGCAATACATAATCCGGGAATGGACGAGATACGACTACATATTATTTTTCCGCAGATCGTTCAAAAACAGACAAAAATCAAAATCTTGCTTAATTTTGAAAGAAAATAATTATTTTGATTCACAAATAAATGGGTGTTTTAAATACTGAATAAAATTGAATGCGTAACTATGGAAACGTACCAATTTTGAATTTTCGAAGTCGATGTATATATAGAAATTTATATCGTTATAAAACAAAAATGTGCACCAAATGAAAAGAGAACATGAATTTTGCATTACTTGAACTCATCCAAAACTAGTGGGGGTAGTAAATTCGAACTCATTAAAAGCACTATCAAATAATCAAAAGGGAAATATAAATATAAAGAGTGTTTCAACTTTCGCGGTTTTTTAAAGAATAAATAAAACACATAATTTGCATCCACTTTCAAAAACTTTTTATGGTATTTGAAGTATCAGTTATGACATTTGTATGCGAAAAATAATATCTGCCAAATGGCTTCCTCTTGCAGCTCCATAGACGTCCACTCTTTTGTTAAAATTTTCAATGACATTTTGACATAATTGAGGCTCTATCTCACCAATGACACGAATAATTTCATCTTTCAAAGAAGGAATTGATTGCGGATTATTTTTATAAACCTGACTTTTCACATAAGCCCAAAGAAAAGAGTCTAACGGTGTCAAATCACATGATCTTGGTGACCAATTAACATTACCGTTTCTTGAGATTACACGTCCAAGAAAATCAATTGATTCGTGTGCAAAGTGAGGTGCAGCGCCATCCTGTTGAAACCACATTATAATATTCATTAATTAAAGCCACAAAAATTCGGTTATCTTCCGACGATATCGATCACCATTAACAGTTACAGCTTCAGCAGCAGCATTTTCAAAGAAGTAAGGTCCAATTACACCACCTAACCATAATGCACACCAAACAGTAACTCAATTAGGATGCATAGGTTTTTCATGAATAATTCGTGGGTTTTCCTCACCCCAGATACGGCAATTTTGTTTATTAACATAGCCTCCAAGCTCAAAATGTGCCTCATCGGAAAACATTATTTTTTGAGAAAAATCAGCTGGTTGTTCATTGATGAAATTGACAAATGAGCGACGTTTTAAATGATCTAATGGCTTCAGTTCCTGTGTTATTTGAACCTTGTATGCATGTCTTCAGAACTAAATCCTTGTGTAAAATACGCCATGTTGTTGATCCGCTAAGTCAAAGTTGTTGTGAACGTCGTCTAATGAACATTTCAGGATCTTCAGCAACACTTTCACGAACCAAGCCAATATTTTCTTGTGAACGATCACTACGATTATATTTTTCACTTTTTTGATCTTCCACGGAATTGGTTTCTTAAAATTTTTTAATAATTCGACCAATAGTGCTTTCACATGGACGATTATGTAAACCATAAAATTCACGTAATTTTCTAAAAACTCTTTTCACAGAACGCTGATTTTCATAAAATAATTCAACAATTTGAACGCGTTGTCGTACCGTGTAGGTAGCAATTTTTGTAAATGTTACACATCACGCTTTTTAAATGCCCACATACCCAGACAAATTTACTGAGCCGTCTATATTTTATTTATTCTTAAAAAAGACCGCGCAATTTGAAACACCTTTATATATATATAATCGTTTTATAGACTACCACTATAATAAAAATACGTGGTCATTCTCGAAGGCAAGTTTCTAAACTTGATTTCGTTTGTCTGGCATTATGATATTGCTTGACTGTACTTTTCGTAATAGATACTTCACGTTCAGCTTGGTAAATTAAGGACTGAATAACAAGGAAATTGGTATTTTTAATTTATTATTGACTTCATTTACGTCTGTATATTTAATTCTTTTGTAACCGCCACATGTTATTAATTTGTATGTAAAATAACAATTACAAAAATATTTTTCTGACGTTACTATTGTAAAATCACATTATGTATAATAATAGTTATTAGTTTCTTCTGACTTTTTTTATGTTATGTCCATTTTAGTTAATAACACTTTGTAAAAGAACTAATACTTTCAAAGAAACATATATTTGTTATTTGGATAGAAAATTGCCTCTAAATGACTCACACTATCCCAGGTATAAGTATTACCTGCTACTGGTTGTACGAAGCAATAGCATGTGTATAATTAATAGTAGAAAACATTGTTTAGTTTTTAATTTTGTAATGGAATATTTGTAAGTAGCAAAGTGAATAAAAATGAGGTAGGTGATGTAATCAAGAACTACAATAACATTGAAAATCAAGGTTTGTTTTACTAAGAAATAGCAACTGCCATAATTAAAAAAAAAACAAATTAAAATGAATTATAGGAAAAGCGACGATACTGAATTTGTATGAAGAGAAAACAATGGAGATATAAATTTCATGTAGAGCTACTGTATTCACAATGCGAGCGTCATTATATGTTACATGTACCACAAAAAAGGGGATAAGAAGCAATTGGTATTACGATATACAGCGTTGCTCATATTTTTAGTTTCAATTTTTTTAATCACCAGATTATATCAGTTTGTAAGTCACGAAAAGTTGAAGAAAACTAAAGTAAACTTAATGAAAAAATTACCTTTAATAATACTTTATTTAATAAAATTAATATTTTGCTGTATCACCTTTTGCTTTGATCACGTGGCTATATAACAGTCGAACTGAAAAGTCCCCGGTCTACCATAGTAAAACACAGTTTGTCATTGGCAAAATTCGATTTTATTATTCAACAAATAGTTTTTTCGAAGGCTATACATGTATGTATAGCGTTCTTCCAACTTTTCTATACCATTTTTGTAGTACGAATTGTCTTTAAATAAAAATTTTTTTAGCCTCGAAACAGGCCTCAGTTTCGGCGATCACCTTCTCATCCCTGCTAAATTTCTTCCCGGCGAGCATTCTCTTGAGGTACTGCAAACATTGAAATGGTAGCTGGGGGCCACATCTGGAGAGTACGGTGGATAGGGAAGTAATTCGAAACCCAGTTCATTTAATTTGGCCATTGTTTTCATTGATTTGTGACACGGTGCATTGTCTTGGTGAAACAGCACTTTCTTCTTCTTCATATGGGGCCGTTTTTTTGCGATTTCGTTCTTCAAACGGTCCAATAACGCTGTATAATAGTCGCTGTTGATGGACTGGCCCGTTTTAAGATAATCTATGAAAATTATTCCATGCGCATCCCAAAAAACTGAGGCCATAACTTTTCCAGCTGACTGTTGCGTCTTTCCACGCTTTGGAGCCGGTTCATCGCGTGCAGTCCACTCGGCTGACTGTCGATTGGACTCTGGAGTGTAGTGATGAATCCATGTTTCATCCATTGTCACATATCGACGCAAAAACTCGGTTTTATTACGATTTAGCAGCTTCAAACACAGCTCAGAATCATCAACTCGTTGTTGTTTTTGATCGAATGTGAGCTCGCGCGGCACCCATTTTGCACAGAGCTTCCGCATGCCCAAATATTCATGCACGAAGTGTCCAACACGTTCCTTTGATATCTTTAGGATGTCAGCTATCTCGATCAACTTTACTTTACGGTCATTTAAAATGATTTTGCGAACTTTTTTGATGTTTTCGTCGGTGACAGCCTCTTTTGGTCGTCCACTGCGTTCGCCGTCTTCGGTGCTCGTTTCACCACGTTTAAACTTAGCATACCAATCAATTATGGTTGATTTTAACGCCATCTATGTGTCAGACCGGGGACTTTTCAGCCAACCTGGTATATATGATTATAAAAATGCTTGGTTAAGTTAGTCCATACTTCGAAAGTTTTATTTTTAATATTTATTTGATTAATATTCGAGTCTTGACACTTTTAATTTTAAAATATTCTGTAAATGTTCGATGTACTGTATTATCGCTGAAACAACAAGTTCACAAGCATGATTTATGGCAGAGGGGGCATTATCTTGCTGAAAACAATATTTTGGTATGTCTTCGTTAAACAATTTTAATACGAACGGCTCTAATACTTCCTCTAATATGATGATATACTAGTCACATCTTGTGACTTTTGCACAAATAAAACTCTCCCACGCCAGACGCCAATATACACTCCCAAACTATAATACTATTCCCACCAAATTATGTGTGCTTCTCTCTGTTAAACATATTGAGCGCTAGGCTTTCCAAAAAGCTACGACATCAAAGAAAAGATTATTCGATAATATGCTATTTTTTATTATTTTAAAGATGTGATATACAATCCGAATTATTTGCGTTTACAAGAGTAAAAGATCTCATTTTGTATGTACTAGTAGATCTTTATTGGATTCATGCGAAAACAACCTTTGCTCAGCCATCGATTATCCAATTTTCTTACTTTTTGATTGATAAAAGTCGTTTCTTTTTATATTCTTTTATTAAATCAGGTTTTCATTTCGCCTTATATCCACGTAAACCAGCTTTTTCATAACAGCTACTTGCTGTTTTAGCAGATGTAACTATTCCATACTGTTTGAGATCGCTAGAGAGACCTTTTGGGGTTTTTTTGTCACCACGTAAAGAGATTCGTTCAAAGTCTATCTTTTCTTGCTGTTGTCTTTGGTTTTAGACCACTTTTTTGTATGTTACAAAACGATCGTGTTTCCTGGTATCGTTTGGTAGTCGTACCGGTTACACATTGCGAACATTTCATTTTTTATTCTATTGCAGTTTTACCACTTTTTCATAAATACAACATGAATATTCGAGCACGCTCAGTGTACTTTAAGTTGCGTATTTGAAGTGTTATACAGAGAAAAAAAGCAATATAACAAACTCACTTGTAAAGGTCAACAATGATACTTTCTTTGTGAAACATTCAAGCAAAACATGAGCATGTGTTTACATGTGTACATTAAAATTATTTAGTTTCGAAATCGATTTACTTGGAAACGCAATAAATTCTTACCATTGGAATATAATTCTTCAAGTTCTTCCACCCCTTCTGGTTTCATGTAGAACTTCAGTTTACTTCCATTCTACACAGAGAACAACAAATTTTGCAATTTAATTTTCATAATTTCCACAGCATACTAAACGCTTTCTCAGTCTTTCAAAAAAATCATCTAACTGATACACCTTCCTTCTCAATTCTGGGTATTTTCGCCAATCCATCCTCTAAGATCAACTTCGTTGGAAAACTCCATCTCTTTCAATCAATTTTTCACGCGAGAAACAGAGCAAAAAGCCGCATGGAGCATCTTCAGCTTGTTTTTTATTAAATATTCGATACCGATATTAGAACGATGGAGCAAAGCGTTGTCGTAGTGAAAACTAGGTGGTTGGTTTCGAATAAAGTCGAGTGCTTCATCGACTCTGCACTTCTCGATGTTCTACATTACACTGATTGTTTCTTTGTGTTTCCAACACCAAGTACACTATAACTCCTCTCACAATAAAGGCCTCACAATCTTAACTAATTTTCAATTAGAAATCTAGTAATGAGATGCCGCGGCAGTAACTTCTTTCGTAGTGAAATTGTGTATTGATGATTATTAGAATTACATATTAAAAGATAGTCTAATAAATTTATTACATAAGAATGGAAATCTGTAAGAACTTTCTATTTACAAGTTAATAATATTAGCATCAGTTATATACAAGTCAACATCATAAAATGCTAAAGAAACCTAACAATTTCTTGTGATCGCAGATTGTCAATCCGGATTAAAAATAATGTTCAACTTCTTCCACCTTAATTCAAATATATGTCAAATATTTTAAATATATTTAACTGAACAAGTCCCCTGCTGGCATTTTCCGCAATTTAAAAAGAGTAATGCAAAGTAATAAGAGAATTATATGACCATCTTTCGTAAATTATTGAAAGCGCGATAATAACATTCACCAAGTGTGTAGAACTATCCAAACAAAATCCGACTACCTGACAAATTTTAGAATTACGCGATGTGATCGTCGTAGTCAATACTTTATTCTGCAGCAATTGTTTTCATGACTAAGGAGAGTACCTGGCTGATATAACTGCTTGACGGGCTTTCTTTAGCTGGAGTGAAGGTGGACTCTTCTATTGTGAAGATTACTGTTGGGTTTTGAAGTTATAGTCATAAATCCAAGCAGCATCTTTCGACTCCTGCGATGACCTTACAAAGAAAATTTTATTCAGTTCGAAACTATTCCTTCAATTCTATAGACACACACCCGTCGTTGTTTTTATTCATCGTTTAGCCATCATGGTACGAACTTTACTGTTCTCATTCAATTTTTTTGATAAAATCCATTAATATGTCCATAAGATAATCTCATAATGTTACAGATGTCTCGAATGGTCTATTTACGATCATTTAGAACATGCCTTCCGAACAACAACGATATGTTGTGTATTGTGATGTAATTCCGGTCATTCGGAGCGTTCATTGCCATCAAGTGAAGTTTTGTCATTTTTAAACCTTTACATCAAGCGTAACTTTGTGTAAAGCGTTATCTCTGAATGCTTCTTTTAATATTTTGTCTGTTTTGCAGCAGTATTACCGAATTTAAAACAGAACTTGATACAAATTCGCAATTCTCTCAAATAAGTAATTGAAAAATCACATGCACAAGCAGACGCAACGTCATGCAACAATGGAAAGCTGTTCGCCAACAAAATAAACATTTACATTTATAATAACTCCAAGTCACACGCTGTTTCACAAAGATTTTACACAAGTAACGGCGTTTGATTGTAATTATATCCGTTCACGATATCTCTAAAAATAAGGGAGCAAAACACCTCCTTGAGGCACTGTGTAATGTATTCAACATATGTTGAGATACTCTTCGCCCTATTTTATTCGAAAATAACGATTAGAATGAATTACATTTAAAAAATAAAAGCATTTAAAATGTGCAACTTTAAATTGTAAGAACATTCAAGAAAGCTTTTGGCTTCCTTATCAATGCCTTATCAAATTATGCACTAATATATGTGAATGCTAAGCTAAGCAACATTTAATTGCCGAATCATTTTTAAAGACTTCAAAAAAATAGATTTCAACTTCCAATATTCAGTGAAATAGAATAAAATATTAATTATTTTCCAGGAAAATGAAAGTTTAGAAAGGTATAGTTTAGTTAGTAATTATTCTTTAATTGCAAACTAACGAGAATAAAAATTGTTTCGTTTTAATTTAATAAAGACATAACAGAATGAATAAACGTAGACGAGATTGTGTTATTGTCAATTACGAGTAAGTATTATGAAACCACAATGGATTATTAAATATCAAGGTGAGATCAAGATTACTAGTACGTCATATTGTCGTAGTCTGGGTAAAATATTAACTACATTCGAATGTGAAATAACTTGTTTTGGATTTAGGTTATGATGTACATAATATAATACTTACAGAATAACCGACGACATCTACCGGTAAGAAAGGAAATACACAATAATTGTAAAGTCGTAGAATTGACTATACGTATCGACTGGTTTTATATAATTCGAATTAATCTTGAGAAGAATGTCAAAGTTGGATATTGTAAAAAAAATGTATTTAAACAATTTATATTCAAAATTTATATTGTTTACAAAAAATCCTATACTTACATCATTTGGCTCGCTGTAAACAGACTTAAACTTAATATTCGACATATTTTGGAGCCGAACCTGAAAAACAAGCGGATCAGTGAAGTGCGTATAAATTCTCAGACACTTTGAATAACCGGTCAAAAGGATACGTAAAATAACGTCTGGAATTTCTACGATTGAAGAGGTGAAAGCGATCGGAACTCATCATGCAATCAAATTAACATACTTGGGCAGTTATCAATGCTGACAGTTTAAGCTACAGTATTCTTTTCTAGGATAGATCAATAGATCGAAAGAAGAGAAATAAAACCTTTCGTATCCTGCATACGTATTTCGACAACTAAGTTGACATCATCAGCAGATAATTAATAACAGTGTTCCACACGATCCGCGGTAAAATTAACTAAAAATTAAATATCAAAATAAGAAATTAAAAAAATTTTGTCCGCCATTAGAAAATAGTATTGATACAATGTCTATAAGTGAAACACTAGTCGTTAGTTATTCATCTGAGTCTTTAAAACGTGAAGAAATACAGTTATTACACAAAGGGTTAAAATATTCCGAGGAGGTGATTGCAGGTATTGAGTTTTGAACTAGGTTCAAACTTCATTAGAGAGCTTGTAAAATCCAACTTACAGCAGCACAACAAAAGTGTTAATAATGACTGGAAAGCGATTAAGGCTCTTAGATAGAAAGACTGTTTTTAGCAGATAATGGGAAGAAGTTAATAATTTTGAGCACAATGGTTACTTTCAAAGAGTGAGAAACTTAATTTTGGATTAAATGCGCGTTACAAAATATAGAAAGATTAATAACTTCTAATCAGAATTATAAATTAAATCTGAGTAATACAATGATTTCATAAATGTATCGTTTACCTAAAATATAAAAAACAAGCTAATTCGATAAGACATTTATTTCAAGAATCAACTCACCGGTTTATTTGATTTGGAAATGATTAGTGTGTCAAAGTATCGTTTGCCCGGAAAACTTGAAAGTTTGTAAGTTGCGAATTTAATATATTTTATTCAAATAATTGAAGATCGTAAATTAGAAGACGGGGAAATTTTAGTGTCATTCAACGTAACGTCGTTGCTTTCTTCGACACCTACTTCGGAAACCTTACAATATTTAGAGGATTCGCTTTATAAAAATAAGATTGAACCAGAAAGAGCAAATGAATATATGCGGTTGACATCCTTATGTAAAGGGTTTTCCAATACGGATTTGACAACTTTTAATTCAATTTGTGAACGCACCCTTTCGCTAATCATCGAACTGTCACTGTCAATTTATTCAGTAAACTTAACATTTTCATCATGGTAAAGTACACGAACGAACAACGTCTGCAAATTATAAAAATTTACTACAGAAATTCGGAGTCGGTGACCGCTACTTTAAGAGCGTTAACTCCGATTTTCGGTCGTAATTCTCGCCCCTAGTACACAGGCAGTAACAAGTTTAGTGCAAAAATTTGAGTCTACATATTCGTTGTGTGATGTTGCCGTGCCAGTGAGACAACGGGTTGGTCGAAGTGTGGAAAATATCGCTGCCGTTGAAACGTCCGTAGCAAATGATCTAAATCAGTCAATTCCACGGCGTTCTCAAGAGTTGAGCATCGCCCAGACCACTTTATGGCGAATTTTGCGTAAGGATCTTGGTTTACACCCATACAAGATCAAGCCGACTCAAGAATTGAAGCCGATAGACCATTTGAAGCGACGTACGTTCTCCGATTGCGTTCTGGAAAAGATGCGCCAAGATGATCAATTTCATCGCAAAATCATTTTCAGTGACGAAGCTCATTTTTGGCTCAATGGGTTCGTCAATAAGCAAAATATGCGTTATTGGTCGGGTGACAATCCACATGTGCTTCATGAAACACCACTTCATCCACAAAAAATAACTGTTTGGTGCGGTTTGCATGCCGGCGACGTCATAGGGCCACATTTTTTCGTCGACGATAATGATTGTCACGTTATTGTGAATGGTAATCGTTATCGCGCCATGATTACCGATTATTTTTGGCCCGAATTGGAATATATGGACTTGGATAACATGTGGTTTCAGCAGGACGGTGCCACAAGCCACACAGCACACTTTACAATCGATTTATTGAAGAGTAAGTTCGATGAGCGTGTTATCTCAAGAAATGGGCCAGTCGATTGGCCGCCTCGTTCGTGCGATTTAACGCCTCTAGACTTTTTTCTTTGGAGCTACGTCAAGTCATTGGTCTATGCCAACAAGCCGACAACGTTGGAAGAGCTCAGAGCCAACATTGAACGCGAAATAGCAGCCGTTTCGGCCGAATTGTGTGGCCGAGTCATCGAAAATTGGGTCCAACGAATCGACCGCTGCAAACGTGCCCGCGGTGGCCATATGAACGAAGTCGAGTTCCATTCATAAATGTTTTGATTGTACTTCAACCCGATAATAAAATTTTTGAAATATCTCAAATGGTCTGCATTTTATTTTGAAAAAAAGTTGTCAAGCCCTTATTGGAAAACCCTTTATATACATATGTCTAAAAATTGTTTCCAATTAGTAGGTAAATTCTAAAAGGAACAGCAATGGATAGTTGTATATCTTCATCTATAGCAGATTTATTCATGAGGTCTTTTGAGGGTGATTAGGTACATGTAGATGACATATCGCGATTTTTAACTCAGATATATAAATGTAACTTAGACGATTAAATTCAATATTCCCGACAATCATGATAAAAAATGAAAACAATCGCAGCTTACCCTGCCTGAGATACCCTAGTAACTAGAAATAACTATAAAATAGGAAATGATATTTTCGGAAAAGAAATCAATATTAATAGGTTAATAACGGCTGATTCAAATCATAGTATGCAACAAAAATTGTCTTTGAACTTTCTTGTCAATTGTTTGCTTAGTTTTATATTAACAAAAGTGAGTTACGAAAGAGAATTTAATTTTATGAAGAACATGGCGTGATATAATGGTTTTGATTCATAAATAATCATTAGAGACATTAAAAGAACGGTTCAGACGTGTGTCTAGAGTGCGAATGTAAAATAAATTATTAAAAATAGTAACAGTTATTAAAATTTATCAACAACAGTATTAGAATAAAGTTGAGATCGTATTTATAAAGTGTGATGGAAAATTTATCTAAAAACTGTATGATAAAATAAAAAACAAGCAAAAACTTATTTATATATATGTGTGAAGATATCATGTTTTGCGAGTGATATCGGGCGGCTTATCGGAAGGTCGTTTAGCTATGGCAAAAACAAACAGACAAAGAAAAACAAAGAAAAACAATAATAAT
>JAVIWB010004139.1:0-53122 GCA_031893035.1 Dermolepida albohirtum | reverse complement strand
AATCATCAACACATAAGTAGTTTCAATAGTAATTCTTGCGACAAGTGTAGTATAACTTGTTTAAAATCGTCAAAGCAGCCTATAAGAAGTTTCATAGAAATACAAATACTAAAATTACCTATAAAAATATTTAAAAGTATGAAAATACCTATCTAGTATATGTATCTTTTAATATCGAGTATTGAAAAATATTTGAACAAATACAATAAACTTATAATAGTGCCTAACTTTTCCTTTTTTTTGACTATAAAAGTCTCCTCTTTTTTTTGTAATCTAAATACCGAACGTATTTTATTGAACCTCCCGTCACTCTCTCTTTCTTCATAAAGAAACAAATTGATATCATCTCTCAAACTGCACCTGGCTTTCAATATTTTCCTTACGAAATACATAACAGTAGTTCCGACAAGTAAGTTCAGGTACTTAACCAAAAATGGAAAAATCACAAGTGGTAAAATCTGAAAACCCATTGAAAGCCTGATACATATTTGTTGTTTCCAAATTCATCAATTTCTTCACACATTTCTTTATCGGTATCTAAGGAATTCCTATTTTTCCTTTCTGCATCAGTTAACTCTGCCTTTAAATTGGAATTTCTTTTCATAAGCTGCATGATGCGATCTTAGGTCTTAAGTAACATGCCAATGATCTCATTCACTGCGCACCAATTGCCCGTTCTACCGTACCGCCTATGGTATTGCCACTTTCGTCGCCGCTCTAATCATCACATACATACTTACATAAATAGCAATCTCTACAATGTACAACCCCATCTACGACATCACTCACAATAATGAAATGTTCCACACAAGGTTTACAATTAAAAAATCCACATCTTCTTGATATTGCTTCGGCAATCGAGACCAACCAGGTTCTAAATCTTTACCTCCTCTGTCCATTAAATACGATTTAGGAATATAAATCAAATCCTTATCTTCTCTTCCAAAAAATGATCCATCAATTTCATACCGATATATAGCACACTCAACTTTTTCAACAATAAAATTCACCAAAATACTCCAAATACAATTATAAAAGCAACGCTCCACAATACAATACAAAAAGTAAATGTAATTAATATATTCTTACTACTCATTTTTTTTCAACTAAAAATTTATTAAGACATTCAACATTAAATAAAGCACAAACAACAAATTTTCCAACGAGAAGACTACAACTTGGTTTACCTGCTTAATTTTATCCACACTCACTAAATCTATCTATTATCTTAACATACGTTTTCAAAAATCCGGTTTTCCTCTACTTTTCACAAACACTAAATCTACACCAATACATAGTCGCTTAATAATTTCATCAAATCCACCCCATATGTATATATAAATATAACTATCTTCCCATTTTAATCCATGATGTTTCGTAAACAGGTATCTTGCAACCTGTTGGTCTTCTATTGTTAATGCACCAGAAGCAATAGCCGGTTTAAATACAAAAAGATTCCAATTATAATTGTTATAACAAGTAGCTAATTCCTTCGGTACCAACCTAGAATTATTAAAACGATACCATTGGAAATCAATAAATATAAACTTTTTACCATCGCAATTCATAATAATGAATAATAACTTACTTCGACACGTACATTATCCAAAAGAAAAAATAAATCCTCACACCTCATCCTATTTACCTAATTATTATTTTCTACTGTACTCCTTTATTTCACCTCTCAACTTTAAAATTAATCCACTTATTCTTTCATTGTACTACTTTATTATATGGTGAATAGAATTTATTATGTAACATTAGACAGTACAGTATGCTTGGGTACATTATCTTTCGTTCTAAATTCAATTCTAACTTTGACACCACTCCTATGTATAGCATCTTCCTAATATGCACAATCAATCTCTATTAAAGGACATAATTTAAATTGAGTAAGTTTCAACAACAGTCTAGTATATCATATCAATGATACATTGATTGAAATCTAGCATACATATTACATATATAAAATATCTATTCATTTTCTTCAAAGACAACATGAACATTTTCGTAAGGATATCCTTTACCATCCAAATAACCTGTCACATCAGTTAAATTAATCGCATCAAATCTACTCAAATTTTGATCCAACTCTCCTTTCTTCCCTCTGAAAACCCAAAATATGTCTAGGTATCTCTAAATGAGAAATCGTCTTAATTGAGCAACTATGATTTGTTGTCTTAGGAATTCCAGAATTTTCATGATACCCTCTAAAAAATATTTCTATGAAAGCTTTTTTCGTTGTTAATTTTGTTAACGATAATTTGTGACGTTAAACCTACATTAATATGTGGCATTCGTCATACCATAGACTCAATTATTAATTTAATACTTGCGGTCATAACAGAATTATTCTAATCATCAACACATAAGTAGTTTCAATAGTAATTCTTGTGACAAGTGTAGTATAACTTGTTTAAAATCGTCAAAGCAGCCTATAAGAAGTTTCATAGAAATACAAATACTAAAATTACCTATAAAAATATTTAAAAGTATGAAAATACCTATCTAGTATATGTATCTTTTAATATCGAGTATTGAAAAATATTTGAACAAATACAATAAACTTATAATAGTGCCTAACTTTTCCTTTTTTTTGACTATAAAAGTCTCCTCTTTTTTTTGTAATCTAAATACCGAACGTATTTTATTGAACCTCCCGTCACTCTCTCTTTCTTCATAAAGAAACAAATTGATATCATCTCTCAAACTGCACCTGGCTTTCAATATTTTCCTTACGAAATACATAACAGTAGTTCCGACAAGTAAGTTCAGGTACTTAACCAAAAATGGAAAAATCACAAGTGGTAAAATCTGAAAACCCATTGAAAGCCTGATACATATTTGTTGTTTCCAAATTCATCAATTTCTTCACACATTTCTTTATCGGTATCTAAGGAATTCCTATTTTTCCTTTCTGCATCAGTTAACTCTGCCTTTAAATTGGAATTTCTTTTCATAAGCTGCATGATGCGATCTTAGGTCTTAAGTAACATGCCAAGCCTTTGTTCTCTTACAAAACTAATTTGCTTCAAATTCTCGACTTTTTTCATAGGAACTTCGTTTTCTGCACTAACTATAGAAAACCGTTGATACCTCTCTACCAATTCCACTTCATACGTTTGTTTCTATTTATCTTCTCTTCCGAAACTACCTAATTCTGCTTTTAAACGTAAATTTTCTTCCACAAGTATCATTATGCGACCATCTGTATCCTTAAGTGATGTTGAAAACCTTTCTTATTTCTCGACATTTATTTGTATCAAATTCTGGAGTTCTTTTTTAGTCCTCTTCACGATCTGTCGCAATTTCTTTATTCATATCGGCATGTTTCATGTCAAACATCCCTTCCAACCATTGAAGTCGTTTTTCTATTCATTTTTCCATTCTACTCTCCCGTCTTGTCTAAGCTGTTCTTGCTTTCCAGGTGGAGTGGCATCTTTCTTGGCATTGTGCAATTGTTTCAGTTTCTCCATTTCCTTTGGTCGTCCTTTATACTGAGTCGGATAATGTTCAGCAACATGGATAGCTTCTAAGAAAGCATCTTTCATAATCCGAAAAAGAATTTATTTCGTTACTAACTCTTCTGTTAAAGTTTTATTATGTTCAAAATACTGTCGAATCAAATCATCTTTCTGTTGGTCAATAGCAGGTACTGATATCGAAATACGTATTTTGGACTCTATTACCTCACGCAACTTAAGAAGTTCTGTTATACTCCCGATTTCTTTGCTTTTGACGTAACCACAGCTCTTTTAATTCTATCGCACACATGAACATATTTACTTGCTATTATGAGAAACATAGGACTCAAATCAGTGTCCGAAAAAGCATTAATTAACTTCAAAATGTCTATAATTGTATTCCATACATAAGTAAAATCTTGTATCACCACGAAAGGATACCTAGCATAAGAAACTCATTGATTCCTACAAACAAAGGCCTGGCAACATAATTCTCATTTTTGTAATGTCCGTTTCATTTGCAACTCCTCTGCAAGCAAGCTCATATTCTAATGCCACACGTTCAAGATGCCCCGACTGTTCCTTCCATAATGACCTAAAGACATCCAATCGACTGAGAGAAAAATTTCAAAAGGTCAGTACACGACAACACTCCAATCAAAATACTCAACTAGAATTCGAAAATCCAAAGAAGTTAAAAGAGAGGAAAAATTTCAGACTGTCTTGAACGAGGGAAAGAATAACCAAAGCAGTTAGATAGACACAAGGAAATTACAAAATTTCTGAAACCACGGAAGTATAGGGAACTAATGAAGATGGTCAACTACAAATCGAAGCTGGAAAAATTCAACAGTGCCAGAAAGAGCACAAAAGAGAATAATATAGAAGAGAAAAAACGGCTAAATTGGCTCCGTACCTTCTAGGCGGCTAAATTAGCAAAACTGACTCCACACGTTACACATTAATATGGAACACTCTTCTCTACACTGCGGTGTAGTATTATCACAAAAGCCAGTATTGCTTACCATATCTTCCGTTACTCATAGGGACGAAACTAGCCAGTGTGACCTTGGAGAGTGAGAGGCTTCCTATAGAAAGTCTTCAAAAGGTGCCACAACATTGATCACCTAAAGGTTTTAATTGGTAATATTGAAGCAGATGATGGATATGTAATACGCACTCTCGGGAAAAAAGCGAAATTCGAAGCCAAGAAAGTGAACAAAAAAACACTAATTACATCAGATAGTAGTAATAGTATTATAATCAATCGATTTATTAATCACTAATTGATAAGTCACTATACGGCACTGTTGTACCCACATATAAATACATACATATATGTTCATATAAAATACAGCGCGTTTCAAAAAGAATATACGTTTTACCAAGTATTATTTTGTCCAAATTATCGGTCGCTGCGCCTCGGCTCGGCTATTGGAGAAACGAATACATAGTCTAGTTTATTTAATAGCCGCTAGATGTCAGTTGTCTTTTCTTTTTCTTGGTAACCGTCATATATTTAAAATGGCTACTCCTCAACAGAAATCATTTTGTGTTCTGAAGTTTGCTGAGTGCAATTCCGTGATTACAGTGCAAAGACGTTTCAGGTTGAGCTACCAAATTGATCCTCCGAATGGGTGGAACATTCGCAGATGGTATCGACAGTTTGTAGATACAGGATGTGTATGTAAAGGAAAGAGTCCTGGCCGACCCCGTGTTTCTGAAGAAAATGTTGCACGAATTCAAACTGTTTTCCAACGTAATCCTTCAAAATCAACTCGAAACTTTGTTCACAGACACTAGTGACATTAATAGAATACTTATGACGGCAGATGACTTTAATATGCTAGTACAGAGTTATCTTGAGGTCAGATTTCAAAGGGCGACATGTATAATTGATCTTGGACTTAAAAGTTAATCGAGTTCAGAAAGGAAGACTTTATTTCAGTTTTAACCATTTCTGGTTTTAGCCACTTCTGTTTAAAATCGAAAGAAGACGTAAAATATGTCCCAAACCTTGAGTAGTATTATAATTTAGACGAATAAGTTAGCTGGTTTTTTATAATTATTAGAATTTTCTCAACTAATTAGTCGCTTAATTATAATAGTCCATTAGCTACTCGTCCTTGAAAACGAATTAAAATACACGTACCTAGATTATTCGTTTACAAAGAAAATGACTGCATGTACTATATACCTCGATTACACGAACTTCTAAATTAATCCATATCTGTGTATCTGCAGTGCACGTGTACTGTTCCTCCTGTCGAATTAAGGAATCTGTAGTCCTCAACGTAGGCGTAAAATGCGAGGGCAGCTACTGAGTTAGTTCGCTAATTGGCATGGTAATTAATAAGTTCAGACTATGACCCAGCACTTAAGACCCTAACATTCTGGAGGAAAACAATACCAATAGTATATATACATATATATATATATATATTGTATTTTGTATATAAAATAAATAATGACTATATGACATACCTCAGTTGAGAGTCTCTGAATAAACACACAAATAGTGATGAAATTTCACGTACTTATATTATATTCGTCGAACAAATTTCCAATATATCCAATATTATACAACGATTTAATAATTTAATCCACCTATAATCTAACTATAGTTGTATAATAGAAAAACATATTTGCTTTCCATTATGCTTAAATCATTCCAATGTACTAGCTTGTCAACATGAACGAACAGAAGTAATCGAATATTCTCAAAGTTTGCTATAGCGTCCATATCTATCACGTATATACAATGACATAGATTCGATAAAAAAAATAAAGACGACCATTACGCACTTATTTCTTAAAGTCAATTAATTACCAGAAAATTCAAAAGCATTAACAATTAACATCGACAATGGGAAGCTGTCATAATCTCATTAGTTCATACCCGCAATATGTTAAACATATCAAATGGCAGAAATGACATCAAAAGAATAAATTATTTTAATAAGCGAAATTATTATAGGAACAATAATCTAAGCCAATGAAAATTATAAAGGCAGAGTCGTACTATAATTAGTTTCGATAATAAGCAAATTATGAAATACAAAATATAAGTGAATTTGCGGGAGACATAAAAATGATCTGAAATATGGTTTTCGAGGTAAAAAAAATTGATATCTAGAGCGACATACATAAAATTTGAACTGAGAACATAATGAGTATGTAACAAATAACAAATATACGTATAACAAATAACCTTAATAACATATTGCTATGTTTTTCGCAATCAAGAAATCCAGAAAATATGAACGATGCAATCACGTACTTACGTAACATAGTATGACATGTATGCATGTAGATAATTGAAGACCCACATTTTTAATTTTTGTGTTCTTAATTTTATTTTTCTCTTATATCTCAGTTTCTTAAAAAGCTATGTAATATCTGTACACCTATACATTAGTATATTTTTATTTCATTTTGTTTCCTCTTCAAGGACAAGGATATTTCTCGTTGTAAAATATTTCCTTAAAAATCCAAAAATTGATATCGATCTACAACATTAATTGAAAAAAAGCAAAGTAATGCCTTGCTTAACTAAAACAAAGTTTCGTCAGAAGTAGTTCGATACAAGACAATAATATACTATTACATTACTTATTGTATGGTCTTAAATGATGTAATTATGTGTAAGATTTGTTTTCAACCATAACTTGGCATCTTGGCTTGTAGACTTTCGCGGTCATTGTCTTTACTTTCTTCCCCCTGGCTTCCGAGTTGGAACCGCGTTTTCGGTACTTCTGCTGCCAAAGCTTTATGTGTACATGCATGGGACATCTTCTGGGTTTAACTGCTGCTACTGCTTTCGCCGTTGCACTAAAACTGGAGTAACTGTGTTACGGATGAATTTGTATAAGAATGCTGTTGGTCAGGAATCATCGAAGCGTTACAGTTACCGTAAGCGTAACGCTCCATTGAACCGCAAGAACAAGACACGGAATCATGGGTGGATTTCTAATGGACTTGAAGCAAATAAAACATGCTCGCTTAACATAGCTTCGCAGTTATGGTGTCAGTATAATTATGCAAACACGAAAGGAATATATTTTAATTTTTCGTTTTATTTATTTGTGAAGCATTAACCGTCTTGGATGCTAGGCCTTCTTAGTCAAAGAAACCACCTTGAGAATTATTAATTTTGGGGAAGCTACAAGCACTTTCATAACTATATGTTTGAAAAAAATTATGAGGAATTGTCTATAATATTTAAATTACGAAACTTGCACACCTTATAGTGTAATTTATAGCAATATGTATATGCTTAGATTAACGCGACGAATAACATCACACATCATAGCTGTTGAAATTAATTAATATTGCATATACAACCTGTGAAACCAATGGATTGTAAACTGGTTTGTTTATTTGTTGCCGTATAATTGAACTGTTATTACGACGACGAAATTGTGTATCATATTTATTAACACAATACTGTTCGAAGACAATTCTGGAACTGAAATGAAACGTATTCCTTCGTAAATGTATATTTCCTCCCCAGAAATTACATAATAATAATTTTAAAAGATCATATATACTATATATTTTATGCTAATATTAATAGCTTGCACAAGATTTCTATATTTTTAAAGTTGCATAAATATACTAACACATTTCAATATTATTATCTCTAATCACAGTGTAGTATATTTTCTCTTAAATAGCATATTATTAGTACACATTACCACATTAATTTATGACGTAGTATACAGACTTTTATGCAAATTGCTACTTTTAAAACCACGCAAGGCATATGTATATTTAAAATATATTTTATGTTAGTCTTTGTTAATTGCAACTTAAAAAAGAAATAATTTAACTCGATTTCGATAAAATGAGTTATCAAACTTCATTGTTATTAAAGTTTCTAATATCCTAGCGTCTTATCTAGAATATATTCCACTTGAACAACTTCGAACGACTGCGGAGGGAGATGCAGTTTTCCAATTTTCCGAGGTCTTTTCGAACAAAGTGTCAATTTGACGATATAATATCGGAGCTTCTCGGCAATCGAGGCATACATATATTACTAAGAATATTAGAGAGGTATCAGTTTATTCTAGCTTAAAGGAATAGAAGTTTGCATATCAATTATATTTCAATGTCTTTTTTTTTAAAACATAGATAACACAGTAAAACTTTATACTATAAATGTATTCGTTAATATGAAATCGTGAACAAAATATGAAAATATTTTATAATCATAAGAAACAACGTATAGCAAAAGTTAGAAATGTAGTGTAAAAAGTTACAGAAAATTCGTACTAAAATTCTAATAATGGTTAAAATAAGGCACATAATCAAACACATCAATTCATTAGACATATTTCTTTTCTAGATATGAAATTAATCACGGAAGGGACGCTTTCAATGCGAAAGTATTACACACTGTATATTTTAGTGTCTGTAAAAACTACAATTTTTGATTGAATTAATATATCGTACTATTCTGTCAGTGATCTTTTTCAGATATCCTTAACTGCGATCTAAAAATATTTTATATAAAATGTATTTGGTTTTGACAATTCTTTATGCTTAGCTTGTTCTGTTTTCTTCTAACTCATTTGCCTACTAGATGAATTTATTACATACTATTTTGTAATACCAGCTACATGATTCTATATATTATTTATTTTATAATTTCTACTACTATTATTATATTAAGGCTGTTATCCTAAAAGAAAGAACCGAAATATACTGCGCAAAATAACTAACTGACATTCTATATAATTGATAATACAGATTGGTGGTAGTTATATCACCAACAAATATTTTTATAAGGTAGTTCAACCTTTTCAAACAAGTAACCGAATACAGACATGTTAGAACATGTTTACGCAGGCGTTAAAGCAATAGTCGTTGAAGTGCACATTTCAACACGCTAATGATGTGACATGGATCCTGCACATACACTCCGCGCAACATGAATAGGACCAACTGCATATATGACATTTGTAGTTGGTATAAACATGGTAGCGCGCTGGAATTGTTATTTTCGAAAATAAGAGGGTTGATAAAAAGATGTATGTAGGTACCAAATATAATTTTTGTAAAAGTCAGTGCAAATGTACGTTACTAATGACAATAAGTAGAGTAATTAAACGCCACTTGAATACGACCAATCTACAAAATAAAAGATTCGTTTGCAATAACAAAATACTTTATTGTTCAATAATGAGTACTTTTGCCATTATTTCTTATAACCTCAAATAGTCGGGATGGAATGGAATTATACAGGGTTCTCAAGTAGTTCCGCCCAACTGCGTTTCAGCGCCTGCTCTAGTTCGTCAGCGCAACTGAATTGGGTAGCATTGGAGTACAATTTACGCGACAACCATCCCCAAACATTTTCTATGATGTTCAGGTCGGGGGAGAGCGATGGCCAATCGAGAACCTCCATGCCTTGTTCTTGAAACCAGCGTCGAACAATGCGCGCGGTGTGAATACTGGCATTATCCTGTTGGAAAATAAATGGCCCACTTGCCATAACGTTGGAAAATTTGTCTTTCACCTGTTGTAGCAGCTGGACGTACTTTTCCGAATTCTGTCTGCCCTTCACTATTACTAAATCAACAGGTCCGTTATAGGAAACAGCTCCCCATACCATGACTGAACCAACATCGGCTCGCCTTCGTGACTGAATCACTTCATCTTTACGTAAATCGTGGAAATAATAAGAAAACCCATACGGGCCATCTAAATTAAACTTCTTCTCGTCACTGAAAATAACAGTTTGCCATTCTCTTGTCCACCCCATTTTTGCTTGAGCAAACTGAAGACGTGCAGTGCGCTGAAATTCCCTTAAAGGAGGCCGTCGTTTAATTTTCAAACGTTTTAAATGCGGACAGGTCTTCAGTAACTTCTGTACAGTTCTTACCGATGCATTCGTTCCAACGTTATTCGCGATTTGTCTTGCCGTTAATGCTGAATTCGATGCTTCGCGTAATATGGCTCGACGTTCTCTCTTAGTTGTAATGGATGTTGTTCGCCCTTTAAAACGTTTTCCATAATTCTCGGGATCCCTAATAAAATTGTTCACAACCTGGTGTGATCGACTTATTTTCTTTGCAGTAGCCCTTGAGGAATACCCTTCTTGATGGAACGCTTTAATTTTTCCAATTTCTTCCATACTTAAGCACTTCTGTCGTCCCATCGTTGCACAATACCCTTAATTACAGATGTTTGTTTATCCGGATACACGTTGTAACTCGACACTCATCCGGTAGCTTACTATTAAATACTAGTCGTATCCAACCGGCGCGGTGCATTTTATATGTATGTGGTACTTACGTCACCCAATGCATAACGTTAGGCACTATTGCGCAATAATGCGTATTATTTGCCATATCATACCATTACAAACTTGCATTGTATTTTTAGTAAATGAATTGTTTTTCAAACCACCGAAAGCTTGCAACAAGTCGGGTGGTCCTATTCATGTTGCGCGGAGTGTACAATAATCCACCATATGTCCTTAAATGGCCTCACTATGAAAATGGTGGCCTAATATTATGTTTCCAAAAAAGTACGGGAGGGCGCACCAGCCTTTATCTAAAATGAAATTGAGCTCTCCTTGCTTAGAGGTATCTATATGTGTGTGGAAGAATAAATAACTTTTATAGACGAAAATGTTTGTCTCATCAAGTAAATATAGGGAACAACTGATAAATTAACGAAGTTGGTATATAGAGAATAGAGTAAGGACCCATCTCCCTAGACTACAATACAATAGAACACGTCGCTTGCAATATTGGGGAAAACGCGTTGTTGGGCGGTCTATGAGAACTACAAATAATTAAAAAAAATTAGTAAATCTAAAGAGATTTGATTTGCCATTGAAGAAATAATCTTACGGATTCTCCATGACTTTTTCTGCGATAAGAGATCCGGTCCTTTTTTCTAATATTTGTATAGGAAAAGTATTAGAAAAATAAAATATCTAAACTTACAAAGGGTAGTAGGAAAGTTTTGCAATATGACGCAACAATGAATCTTAGGAAACTGCTTGCTGCTGCATGTTCAGACATGTTCATATGTGCATAGTAGCCGCCGCGCCATGTCGATGGGCTCAGTTATTCATTAACAGTGAATGTGTAAAGTGCTCGCGATGGCATCGTGTCACGAAATGAGATAAGGGCAGTTTTGCGTTATAATTTCGTGCGTGGTTTAAACATAAACCAGTGCTTTGAAGAAATGACTCTTGCACTAGGTGATGTTTGTCCATATCGCACAACGATATTCAGGTGGTATAGATAATTCCAAAGGGGAAATTTAACTGTGGAGGAATGCTGAGAGGCCGGGAAGGCCACGAACGTCAGTTAAGGAGGAAAACGTTACTAATGTGAGGAAAATCCTTGGCGAGGACGGGCGAGTGACCTACCAACAGATAGAGGGTGCTTCGGTGAAACAAATTGCTGGTGCATTTAGGCACCAGCAATTTGTTCGATTCTGCATGAACATTTGCACGTGAAGAAACTTTGTTCTCTCTTGGTGCCGCATCGACTGACTGAAGAGCAGATGACACGACGTGTGCCTTGGTGCCGGGAGATGCTGAAAAAGTATAATAAGGGACAATCTCGGCATGTGCACAACACCGTGACAGGTAACGAAACTTAGCTGTACTATTACGATGTGCCGACTAAAGCTCAAAAGAAAGTTTGAGTCTTCGATGGTGAGTACAACCGTAGTTGTCAGAAAATCCCGATCTGTAAAGAAGAAAATGATAGCTGTATTTTTCAAATCAAGTGAAATTGTGGAACGCGTCGTTTTGCACACATAAAAGACAGTCACAGCTAAGTGATGTACTCAACAGTGCCTGGATCTACGAAGAACCTGCGGCCAAAGTCAAGAATGGACACCTGGTTCCTCCATCACGATAATGCTCCAGCTCACCGCGCCAAAGCCTACACAGAATATTTAACCACGACAGGACTGAAACTTCTCGGACACCCTCCCTACAGTCCAGCTCTTAATCCCTGCGAATTTGCACTGTTCCCGCATGTGAAAATGAAGCTAAAACCGAAGCGGTTTTCCACTGATGAGGATCTTCTGCGGAATTGGCACAACGAGTGTGCTTTACTCCCTTGTGAAACTTGGCAGAACTGGTTTAAAGATTGGTTTCGGAGGATAGAGAGTGTATTCAATGTAGAGGAAATTACTTTCAAAGAATTAAATAAACAAAGCTGTGTTGTAAAACTTTGCTAGTACCATTTGTATTTACTAGAAAGGTGTTTTTCATGTGCAACGTATCAAATTGAAGAAGGCTTCCAAACGTTTTTACAAAGTATCCAAATGTAATTAATATTCCGATAAGTTAGATCCTTTAATATATTTTATATAAATATTTAAAGCAACAAATTATTCAAGTTTAGACAAATATTTTCAAATAAACATTCTTAGTTACCGTAATAAGAAAACATTAGATATTGCGTCAACTGAATTATATCACAGGAATTTGAGGCATCAGAACATCATGGACTAAAATAACAATTTTTCCAATGTAAACGAAAAGCTCTAATATAACTAATGCTTTTCATAGGTACAGTTTTAGAATTTATTCACGAGCACATCCGGGACATCTCGATTGCGTGAACATAGCGCAATGAAATTCGGTATACTACTAGTATTAAACTGCATCGCCTATACTCACCAGGAAAGCAATCCGTCGTTGCAATGGAGGAATGCATTAATAGATAGAGAAAGTACCATCTTCAAGTCGCCAGAATCGCAGTAGTACAATGAGACATAGAGTCTATCAGACGCTGTAAGGTGCTTAAATCTCTGATCATATCCGAGACATATTCTATCAAATTGAAATCTGGAGAATGAGCTGGTTAGGGTAGCACTCAGATGTTGTATGTTGTTCTCATGTATCACTTCGTCTATATATCGATAACCCATCACTGTCTGTTGTAACTAGATGTGTAGAGCACATGTGTACGTTCATCATACTGCATTGTATACATAAAACCATTAAAGTGCAGTGTGGTGTGTTTATTGCTTCTCGCTTATTTTAATATTACTGTGAGTAATATCTAATAGTTTTTTATGCTCTTTATGTCATCTTAAAGCGATTATTTCCTTCATTTAAGCACATGTACTAACTATACTTTTTTCCCTTTTTTCGTCAGTTTATTTTGCATTTTATTATGAATATATCCTGCCTTGCTGTTTAAAGATAACTTTTTAATAGAGAGTTGTTTTTCTTTTTTGTTTTTTTGGTTTTTCTTTCTTTTTGGTTTTATATACAAGAGTAAATCTGAATTACATTTACATTTTTGTTCCATTACTGTTTTCCTTCACCTTCCGCGGTCTCCTTGTGTTGTGTATTTGTTAGTCACCAGGATAGACCCCCTTGGTGTGAAGCGTGTGGCCTTGTTTTTTCCTAACTACCTGTGTATTTTTTCCTTGCTGTTACTTTCCTCCTCTCTTTAGCAGTCATGGATTCCCGCTGTAGTAGTTGTGGCGTGGATTTGATTGCAGATAACGAAATTTCATGCGATCTTTGTAAGAGTCTTGTCCATACCACTTGTAGTGGTCTTTCTAGAGTTGAGATTCAATGTTTGAAAAGTAAAACTCGTAGACTGACATATCACTGTTCGTCATGTTCTGATTTCAAGGCTCAACTCAGCAAGATGCATGAGCTTGTGACGCTGGTTAATGCACTGCAGAGTGAGGTCCAACAACTTAAGGACTTGAAAACTTCGCCGGGTTCTGGTTCTGGTTCGTCTGCGACATCGGGGTTTGATCCTTTGTTTGTTGAAAGCATAATTAATGAGGTTGCCGGGCGTGACAGGAGAAAGAATAACTTGGTAATATTTAATTTACCTGAGTTGGAAGCTGGTAGCAGGGCCGATCAGGTTGCTGCCGATGTTGTGTCTGTTGGCGGGGTTTTGTCTGCCTTGGAGCTTTCGGTTGGTCAGATTGCCCCTGTTAGACTTGGAAGATATGATCCCTCCGGGGGTGCTCGTCGACGTCCTGTTAAAGTAGCTTTACCTAGCTTTGACGATGTTGCCAAGGCTTTGCGTAAGAGCAGAAATTTGAGGAATGACGAAAGATATAAGTCCATATTCGTGTCCAGGGATAGGACACCTGCGCAACTGAATTTCTATAGGACGATTAAGCGTGAGTTGGATGAGCGGAGGGCAGCTGGAGAGACGGACATTTTTATCAAATACGTGCATGAAGTTCCGAAGATTATGAGTGGTGGTCCACGTTCGGGAAACTGAATGGTTCCAGCAGACAGGTCACTGATTTTCGGTTATACTATCAGAATGTGCGGGGCCTCAGAACTAAACTTCATAAAGTATACTCCAACAGTTTCAATATTGATGCGGATGGTATCTTGGTAACCGAGACTTGGCTATCTCCTGATGTTAATGATATTCAAGTTCTGGATTCTTCCTTTACAGTTACGAGGAAAGATCGTGACCTTAGTGCTGTGGGTAAATCTTGTGGTGGTGGTGCGTTGATTGCTTTTTCTCAAAATACGTCGTGTGTACCACTCAGTGTTAGTACTACCTCAGAAGTGACTCCTTTAATTGATGTTGCTATGTGTAGATGTAATTATGGTTCCATTACTATTTATTATATTGTATTGTATGTACCACCTGATGTTATATGTGATGACTTTGAAACCTTTTTTGAAGCACTTGCTTTAGAGTTGTTGGACAAAAACCTCATAATCTGTGGTGATTTTAACTGCCCTAAGTTTGGCAGCGTTGATAATGTTAGGGATCGTAAGTTCATTGCATTGCAAAGTTTTATGAACTGTCTGAATTTGCGGCAATCTAATGTTGTGACTAACTCTGATGGAAGGCTACTTGATTTGGTTCTGTCAAATTTCAATTGTATCGTCCAGGTTTCGCGTGATCCAGATCCTTTAGTTTCTGAGGATTATTTACACCCTGCACTTTCCATATCTGTTGAGCTGTTGACGGGACACTTTACTAGTTTTCCTTCCAACAATAATTTAAGATTTAATTTTCGGAAGGCTAACTTGACTGCTCTTTATGGTGCTATGGCTGAAATTGACTGGTCTTTTCTCAGCACGTTTAAGAATGTCAACTTGGCCGTTGATAAGTTTTACAATATCTTGTACGAGCTTGTTAATGATTATGTGCCTAGGGTGAATAGAAAAAATCGGAGATATCCGCCTTGGTTTAATTCTGCATTGATTCAATTGGTCAAACTGAAGGAATATTATTTTAAAAAATGGAAAGCCACTATATCTATTTACTTCCGTAATGAATTCAAGAGATTGCTCAGATTGGTCAAGTTGGAGATAGGTAGTGCATATGGCGTGTATTGTTCGAATATATCGCAGAACATCTGTTCCGATCCCAAACAGTTTTGGGGGTACATTAATAGTAGGTCTGGCGCATCTAGGATTCCCGGTTGTCTGCGTCTTGGTGATGAGGAAATTACGAATCCCCGTGAAATTGTTGATGCCTTCGCTCGGGTTTTTTCTGATGTTTTCCGTCCGGGCTCTGTTCACACGGGCACCGAATCGTATAATCTATGTTTTAACTCATTGTACCTGACACCATTCACATTGAGTGATGTTCTTCAGAGTATTAATGTACTCAGGGCTGATTTTGCGTCGGGTCACGATGGACTTCCCAGTTTTATCATTAGGGACTGTGCTTCAGTTTTGTGCGAACCACTTGCTGTTATATTTAATTTGGCCATGACGACTTCAACTTTTCCCGATGTCTGGAAGATCACTAGAATCGTTCCTGTTTTTAAGAAAGGTGATCGTTGCTCTCTACATAATTATCGACCAATTAGTATTCTGTCTAATTTTGTTAAGATTTTTGATTATATTCTCCACCGAAAACTTACTAAATGTTTGAAACCCTTTATTTCTCTGCAGCAGCATGGTTTTACTGCTGGTAGATCCACTGTTTCCAACTTAGTGGAAATAACACAATTTATTAGCGAGTCAATGGACAATAAATAGCAAGTGGATGTCGTTTATACTGATTTTGCTAAGGCTTTCGACACAATTAACCACTCAGTATTAGTTTCTAAATTATCCAGCTTTGGATTTTGCCATTATGTAATTGATTTGATCTCTTCATATCTACATAACAGAAGTTGCTATGTTTCGTATAATGGATTTTCGTCAGACGTATATACTGCTTCTTCTGGAGTTCCACAGGGATCCACTTTGGGACCCTTATTGTTTAATATTTTCATTAACGATCTGTTCAAATCACTTACATGTAATTCCTTGGCATATTCTGACGATTTAAAAATTTTTTCTAGGATAACATCCTATGACGATTGCCGGATACTGCAGCATAATCTTAATACAATTAGTGATTGGTGTGTGCAGAATGATATTATTATTAATGTTGATAAGTGTGCTGTGGTCACTTTTACTAAAAGCAATAATCCCCTTATTAGTCAGTACACCATTGATCACACTGTCATTCTGAGGAAGTCTAGAATTGTGGATCTTGGGGTCCTGTTTGACTCCAGATTGGAATTTACAGATCACATCACTACTATATGTGCTTCGGCGTCACGTGCTTTGGGTTCCTTGTGCGTTCCTGCAGACATTTTAATAACATTGCGGCTCTCAAGGTTTTATACTATGCTTTTGTCCGGACTAAGCTTGAGTATGTCTCGGTGGTATGGTATCCGTGCTATATTTATCAAAGTTTGTTTCTGGAGAGAATTCACAAAAGATTTTTAAAGTACTTATCTTACCGGCTTGATGGTACATACCCACCGAGGGGAGTTGATTATGAGGCGTTATTAGTTAGACACAGCTTCCAATCTTTGTCTTGTCGTAGGGATGCTACCAGTGCGAAGTTTCTAGTTAACTTGATCAATAATGGTGTGGATGCCCCTTCTGTACTGTCTCAGGTTTTTCTATTGGTTCCTTCTCATTCCACTCGGTCTTTTGATTCCTTCGCTCTTCCGAGGGCCAGGACTAATGTTCTATTGAAAGCTCCACTTACCCATATGTGCAGGAATGCGAATAGGCTATTCCCAGATCCTTTTCATGGGTAATACTTTCGGTTGTTTAAGACTGTGGTACAACTTTGGTTTCATATAAGTTATTTTTTTTTGCCTATAAATATATTCTTAAGTTTTTAGTTTTCATTTATTATTAATATTGTATATTTTAAATTTTATATATATTTAAGTTAGTTTCATTTAATACTTGCACACTGTAAATATTGTTTGTTTTGTCCTTTAAATGGATTGTCTGTTGGACAATAAAGATATTATTATAATTATTATTATTATTATTATACGCAATAGCATGATTGAATGCATGCATCGATTAAGCGCTCACCAAGTCATTGAAGAACCAAGATACACTGGGACTGAATTGCGATTCGTCCAAAAATAAGATATACGAATTGATATAAAGACGCCCATGGACATGCGAAGACGTCCGGACAAGACTATGCTTTCCTTAGTTTCTCAACATTCCACACTCACCATACTCGCCCTACTCGCTGGATAATACTCAGCGATTGATCCACACGCCTTAGCTAGCGCTGGCGGCCTTTCATTGCACACATAGCATATGTATACTCTGATTTGTGAAAGTATACTAGTAAGCTCGAGCCCCTTATGAGACTTTTCTCTCTATACTATGGCAACAAGGAGGTGTGAAACTCGTTGATTAGAATCGTATGCCGGTAATGTTGTTGTACACCAGAAAACTAATTTTTATCAAAATTCTAAGCGCATATATCTTTTATTATAAACGAGTTTCAATTAGATACAAATCCATAATAAGTGGATTACGCTGTATTAGGGAATACTGAGATTCGGCATATAATTGAAACATTGACAATTACCTAGTTGTTTAATTAAAGTTCTGCACAGTTGGTTATGTATTTTATTCTTCATACAATTTTGATAAATGTATACACTATTTAGCAATTTTACTTTAGTCATTTTATTTCACTACTTAGATATAAAAAAATAAGCCGCTTTTGTGCGTATTACATTAATGTAAATAATGGCCTCAAATTAAAAAATATTTAAAATTCCAACATAATATACATTTAGAAGTAATGTAAGAGTGCAAAAAATCTGTTTATGCGAATTATCCATATTACAATATCTTCACTTTTAAGCACTACTGAAAAAAGAAATAAAGATTAACTTATGAAAAAATAATAAAAACAATAAATTACCCAAAAATAAAGTAATATTTTATAACCATCAAAAAGAATGAACTAGTCATTGAAAACTTTATATAAAAGTTTTATCGGGTTCATACATCTAACCGCGATTCAAAATACTGAAAGAAAATGGACGACAGGAAATGACAAATCGTTCTGATGTAAATTTATAGTTTATTTGTTAGACAGATTGAAAAAAAGCACCTTTGCATGTAAATCTCAAATAAAAACTTTGGACATATGTTCATCATTAATCATTCTTTAATTGCTTTGATGTTATTGGTCGATCAAAAGATACAGGATAGAGGTATATAAAAGCTAAGAAACTGTCATCGTAAATTGACCATGCAATAAGGTTGTCTTCGCCGTAGAATTTAAGGGAAACCGTTCTCAACATAACCGAAAAGTTACTGTTCATAATTTTCTCAAGATAAAATACGATAGGCTTTTTAAGTAAACACGTCTTCGTATCCTAAGCTTTGCGGCTTTGAACAACATTAAATTTAAATGGGGTAGAAGAAATAACCAAGATATACCAATGCCTAAACAACGTCTAGTGATTAATGTCGTACTGAAGAAAAGAATAAACTTTAACTGTCAGGGAATAGATGAGTTCCGTAAATTAGAACGTTACATATTTAGAGAAATAATCTAAGCAAAGTGCTATGTATACATAGAAAGCGTAATATTATATATATAAAGGGTGTTTCGAATAGCGCGGTTTTTTTTAAGAATAAATAAAATATAGATGGAGCACTGATTTTGTCTGGGTATGTGGGCATTTAAAAAGTGTGGTGTATGACATTTATAAAAATATATTCGTAAACGGTACAACAACGCGTTCAAATTGTTGAATTATTTTATGAAAATCAGCGTTCTGTGAAAAGAGTTTCTAGAAAATTACGTGAATTTTATGGTTTACATAATCGTCCATCTGAAAGCACTATTGGCCGAATTATTAAAAAATTTCAAGAGACTGGTTCCGTGGAAGATCAAAAAGTGAAAAATACAGTCGTAGTGGTCGTTCACAAGAAAATATTGGTTTGGTTCGTAAAAGTATTGCGGAAGATCCTGAAATGTCCATTAGACGACGTTCACAACAACTTGGACTTGTGAGTGAATCAACAACATGGCGTATTTTACACAAGGATTTAGCTCTGAAGGCATACAAGGTTGAAATAACACACGAACTGAAGCCATTACATCATTTAAAACGTCTTTCATTTGTCAGTTTCATAAATGAACAACTAGCTGACTTTTCTCAAAAAATAATGTTTTCTAATGAGGCACATTTTGAACTTGGTGGCTATGTTAATAAACAAAATTGCCGTATCTGGGGTGAGGAAAATCCACGAATTATTCATGAGAAACCTATGCATCCTAAATGAGTTACTGTTTCGTGTGGATTATGGTCAGGTGGTGTAATTGGACCTTACTTCTTTGAAAATGCTGTTGGTGAAGCTGTAACTGTCAACGGTGATCGATATCGTCGGATGACAACCGAATTTTTGTGGCCTAAATTAATTAATATTGATCTAGAGGATATGTGGTTTCAACAGGATGACGCTACATCTCACTTTGCACACGAATAAATTGATTTATTGAGCGAAAAAATTCCTGGACGTGTAATCTCAAGAAACGGCGATGTTAATTGGCCACCAAGATCATATGATTTGACACCGTTAGACTATTTTCTTCGGGGTTATGTGAAAAGTCAGATTTATAGAAACAATCCACATTCAATTTCTGCTTTGAAAGTATACCGTTGACAGTTTCAACGGTACGGATCGTGTGCGAGATTAATTGTTTCGTACGGGTATTTATTGCCGCAGTTCTCCAGGTGCAACAATGCTTAATTTATCTGCTGATGATGACAACTTAGTTGTCGAAATTCGTATACAGAGTTACGAAAATTAATGTAGAAAGGGGTTATATATCAACCTTAGTGATCAAGTTAATCAACCACAGGCTCCATCAAAATCACCTTTACATAGGTAGGCAAATTTTAATTTTGACTGTAGTTGATTTAATTAATCAGAAAAGGTAAATAAAATCCTTTTTCGCAATAATGATCGTATTCTGTAAATGCATTTCGACAATTAAGGGCTCATCAACAGACTACTAGACATTAACTGTCAAAAGCCAGACACAAAGTGTGCATTTGGCTATATAAAACACAAATATTATTGTGGAAAGAGGTTTTATTTATCTAAGAAATACATAAGAAATATGTTCCTTTTCATCTTTATATGTTTCTTTTATCTTCAAACATTTCTTGTTTGACCTATATATAATTTTGGATAAAAATCACAAAATATTTTATAAATACCCAAATCTTTTAGTGGATTGTAGTTGGCTAATTTCATTTTATGATGAAATCTTTAATGTGTTGCTCTTGGAAAAAGCTGTGATTAAATTGTAGTTTTTAAATAATTTATTAACACTATTATGGCAATTTTTTTTTATTTGCAGTGCCTGGTAATAAAGTGATATTGATAATTTTTTTCGAGCTTATTTTTAATTTTCAAAACGTTTTTTGTCGAAACCATTCCCTCAATATTTTATTCAAATTTCTTGGTTGGAGCAGATATTTTTAAATCTAAAAATGGTAAACTATATTTTTCTAATTCATATATGAATTTTATCAACAGATATTGACTGTTTATAAATTTTAACAAATTATCTAGATTAAAAATTAATGTTCTAATGTTGATGATTTAAAATTTGTAAACCCACAATATTTATCAATAAAATTCACATATGAATTGGAAAAAAATAGAAGTTTACTATTAATACTTCTTAATTAGTATGTACAAAATTATATTCTTTTGTCGAAATTGTAAATGAATTATTTTTAATATGTTTTTAAAAATATTTTTTTAAGACACTCAAATATTATAATTATACATTTATAAGAATACATTTGGATGAAGGTATGATTTTATACACTGTACTTAAAATAACTATGGCGTATTATTTACTTTTATTTTTATTTTCATTAAAATTCAAAAAATTTTACATTTATATTTGTAAAAACTTTGTTTTTGAGGTTATGCTATAATAAGTCTAATTAATATTAAAAACACTCTTATAACACTACGTTCATTGACTGTTTATTTGGATTTTCAGATTTCGCGATAACTTCCTAAGAATAGTTTTAGTAACAAATTTGATGAAGACGTTATATGTCGAAACGTCATGGTAATTGAGGCACTAGGATTTAATAAAGTTACAAACTAAAAAGTAAATATATTATTTACAATTGTATAATATTTGTGGTTAAGAATTTTAGAAGTATATATACTTCTAAAATTCTTCATAGTTTGTCGCAGAGAAAACTGAACTTTTTTAAAATAAAAACAAAAGCTTACTGTTTTGGTAAAATTCATTTATTTTGTTCAAAGTAGTCGCCTTCTGCTTCAATACAACGGTTTGCAGGGTTAATTTAGAGATGTCCTTTAAGATCACTGTCGACACTTTTAATGGCTTCGACGTCGGCATAACACTGTCCTTTCATCAGCAAATACAGTTTGGAGAATAGATAGACATCACAGGGGGGGCAAATTCGGTGAGTTCGGTGACTGGTTGACAATTACAACGCCATTTGTAGTCAAAAATTAACGCCAGCTACCATTTTCACGATATGAAGCGTGCACACGAAGAATACGCGCCAAAAAACGCTTCATAACACTAAGATAAAATATACACCATTGACTATTTGACTAGTTAGTACAAACTTTTTGTGCACTATGCCTTTCGAATAATAAAAACAAATCAACATTGTCTTCACTTTTGACTTATCCGAACGGCTTTTTGTCGGTCCTTCTTCCCTTGAATACTTCCATTCAGAGCTTCGACCCTTGGTCTCTGGTTAATATTGAAAACACCACGTCTCATCGCCAGTTACAAGTTTTCGTCCTTTTTCGAGTCTTTAATAAAGTCTGTACAATGCTGAATTTCAGTTAGCTTATGTAGTACAAACCTTGAACAAATCTTTCTCAGTCCCAAATGCTGTGTCGAAAGGCGGTGAATTGAATGTTATTAATGTTTATTTCCATTCCCACGTATCGAAATGACGATTCGGCTCATTTCTGATAAATTCATGCACAAGTTCGATGATACTTTCCGTAATCACAGATTTTTTGCAACAGGATGTTCGTCGTCATTTATGTCGGCTCGACCGGTTTTAAATCATTTATACCATTCATACACACTCCTACGTGATAAACACGCATCACCATACACTTGTTTTTTCAAATTAAACGTTTCGGTAAACGACTTACCGTGTTTAATACAGAACTTGATATTTGCACTTTGTTCAAAATTAATTTTTCGACCAATGCCAAATACACTGCTACTTTATGAGCAATTTCTCTGCTTTTAATGATGCAAATGTCATGATATTTTGATATAACATTGGTAAAAGATCTACCTCGCCGACGCATATCTTTTTTAACAGATGGCGCCACTAAGAATTACTATTTTAAAAACGTTAGGTTTTCTCTGCGACAGACTGTATATATATATATATATATATATATATATATATATATATATATATATATGTATATATCAACCTATGGATATGTAGTATCGGTAGTATTAATTAAATCGAATAAGTAAACATCTTGAGATTTAGAATATCATAATCTTACAAGTCAGCATAAATTTACTTTACTTGATTTAGCAAATACAATGAAATAATAATTCGATCACTGTGTATTAAATTAATTAAGTAAATTAATTAACATTTGTAATTTGTAGATTTAGCTAACAATAAAATAATTAACTCCGTCTAAAATTCAAATTTCAGCGGATCTAGTTATTTGCAGCTGCTCTCTTGTGTTTGCTATATGCTGTTGAAGTAAACCTATAACTTTATGAAATTTCCGTTAGTAATAACTTCAGCGTAATATGGTCCAATCTACCTATATTTACTGTGAGTATACTTTATAACCGCTGTAAATATCCATGACTTTTATGTATTTTGTTCATGTAGTTGCATTTATGATAAGCTAACCCTTCAATTCCGTATTTTGCATTAAATATTATCACTTCCGTTGCCAATATAAATTTTATTTACGCGCTTGACTGTTTTCTTAATATATCCATGTGGAACAAATACATAAAATAAACATAAACAAATTCTTATATGGAATATGATTGATAGATCTATCAGAAAATGATTAAATGTAATGCTCTTAATATAACTTCGTATATCTTATACATACATATATCTTATATTTCAATGGCACTTGTATATTATAGAGCAGTACACTAGTCAATATACATAATTTTATCTATGTGAATTTCTCGTTTACACAGCAATGGTATACAAGGCTGTAATCAAGATATAATTTACTATGATACGAATGCGTGAAAAAGATAACGTGTGGAATCACGGGACCGTATTTATAAAACAGGGATGAAATTAAACAAAACAAGTGTACAGAGAAATTAGAAAAGATAAGAAAGTGTATTACTAATCTCGTGATATCTACTGTTCAATTTAGTTTTAATTTCGTTTTTTCTCGCGAGAGTTGTTAGTCATATTTCTAATCAGCCAACTTCATACTAAAGCCTACTGGCGTTATACACTTTGACAGCTCACATTTTCAGGTTTATTAATATTTGTTATTTAATATTTGTAAAAATTTATAGGTTCTCTGTGTTGATTTTTTTGTCGTGATTTTGAATATTTGGCATACATTGCTTCTTCATTACCTAAATGGTAAGAACGCAGCTGAATTAGGAAAAAAGTTGCGTAAAATGCATGTTTTCAAAATTCCGTCGTGGTAATTTAGATAACGAAGATGCAGGTTGTTTTGGAAGGTCAGCTGAAGTCGATGAGGACAAAATAAGAGAATTGATTGAATCGAATTGCCGATTCGAGAAATTGTTACGAGATTAAATTTGTCAACGTCAACCGTTCATGATTATATAAAATGACTCAATTTCACATCAATATTTGGATTTCACATGTTATCGAGAAAGATATTCTTCGTCGCATTGACCTCTGCTAAAACGTAAAGAAAATGATCCATTTCTGGAACAATCATGACTGTGAATTATTGTGCAGTCACGTAGCTTCAGAGGAAAAGATTTTCACAACGGTTTCGACTGAATCTGATCTGTCATCATCTGGTAGTGCTCCTTTATAGCATCGACGATATGGAACTTTTCTTCTCATCGGTAGATGTTAGTGTAAGTTCACGAGTCGGAGTGTATACATTCTGTGTATAAGGTGATATGATTTGTCCTTCCAAGGTATCGCGCAGTACGAGTATATGGAACAAATGCTGAGTAGTATCCAGTGCGCACAGTAAGAACGGAATGTCCAGAGACCAGGGAAGGAACAACCTCGGCTAGGAAGCCGTCGTTCGATCACGGAGCGTCTTTTTTTCATTGGTCTATTAATATTAGAAATTTGTGATTTGAATTTTTTTTATTCGAATAAGATCTAGTTTAATTCCTTTATTTTTTTATTATTATTTTTATTATTCCTTTATTTTTGAAATTTCCCTTGTTTTACTAAACCTTGCTGATTTGGATCGTCTACTATGAAAGGAATGCTGTCATTCGTTAAGTAATATAATTTTACAATTTTCCTTTCATAATTCAAAATGCACATATTAGCTTTCCGGGATAAATTGTCCTCTCCAATATTTACTAATACTAATAATATTAAAGTAGTTTAGACTTATGTAACATAATACAAACATGTATTACCACTTAACACCTTTTCATGTTTCTTCTTACCTAGACTACATGAATAACAAAGTATACGACTAGATAAAATATAATTACTATTAATTATATTTTGTCGTTCCACTTGAGCACTATTTATTATTGTAAGATTTACTTTTGGAATAGCATTTCATAAGAATCAATTATTCATCTGTGAAATGGTATCGACAAACTCATCTTGTTTTGTATACATCTATTGCGCGTATATTCATTTCATTTCGATTTGCCACATACCTTAGCTATTTCCTAAATAATGCTTAATTTTTCGGAATTAAATCAAACATAAGCTAACCAGAATGATTTATTAAAATACCATGACAGAATTAAACAAAAAGGACACTAATAAAATATTAATAGCAGCGTCTCTGGCGAATGTGTGTATGGAAATATTGTATGTTTGATCTATTAAGTGTAAATATAATATGTATACACAAAACGATGGGGAGATTGGGAAGAACGAATTAGTAACGATACATCATGAAAAATTAGATCATATAAGTAGAATCGAAAACCGTCTAAAGACCGGCAGCTAGGTCGTAATTTGAGTAATTGTGCATTACAATTGACAATTTATCTATTATTAAAATCTATATCTATACTTTTAACGTGAAAATGAAGAATCAAACATTGACTAGCGTTAAAAACTATGCTCAAGTGGAAATTAAATTACTATGAATTAAAAAAAGATGTAGTTTAATGATTTGCAACTCACATATAGAAGACATGGGATGTCACTACTACAACAAAGAACAGATATGTTCTTTCTATTGCCATATAAAAACAATAACAATATGTACCTATTCAAAAATTCCAAAATACAAGGATACACAACAAAATAAAAAAAGCCAAGAAAGAAATATACGAATATATGTGCACCAAGAAAACAGAAGTGTTATAATATTTGAAGTACACAAAGTAATTTAGTCATATTTCATAAGTAGTTTAGTACAATAAGTAAGTTATTATCCTCCGATTGAACCAGTAAATCAAAATTCCCAAAAGTTCTGTTTAAACACCTTGCAATGTAATAACCGAAGCCACACTTAACAGTTTCCAAACGATAATGTGATATAGAGAGTAAACTTCTCGTTCTAATATTAACAATCGAGACGTCGCTGCTAACATGATCTTCCAGGCAAATATAGTGGTGTGTGCCCTAGAGCATTATTCGTAGGCGTTATAGATTATAATGGCCGCAAATTTAAAAACAATCTTTAAAGTATGAATACCAAATTTCATTAAAAATTCATTTATGAAAATAACTTTATTCATCTTTTGTACGAAAAAGAAAATTTCAAAAGTGTTGCGGTCAACAAAATTGTGGAATCCAATCCAAATGAATGTGATTCAATTGATAGTAGTTCATTTTGACGTTAAATTGTTGTGTTCTTCTTTAACTGCTGAGTTAATTATATTCGCTAGCTAGTTTTGATTCATTGTTAAATTACAATTTTTGCCCTTAGATTATAAGTTAATAATAATATTTGTAATCTGTATTTTATATATTAGACTCTTGAACTTTTCATTTGCTATGCAATTTAAGAGTTTGGAAAGATGCACCGCCTTCTTTTAGAAATGTGAATAATTTCAGCCTAAGCAGTGCCCTGCGCATTGAGGTGGATTTTCTGAACTTAAAAATTTTACGATTACATAAAGCGCACTTCCTAATGTATTTTTGACAACAGATAACGATATTTGTTCTACGTTCTTTTATATATTTTGGTCTCAAGGCTAGGTATTTTCTGATAGAATCCATTGCTTCTTCTCTTTGCCCCTCAAATAATGGTAAAGAATATTGATTTTCCAGTTCTAGTTATTAAACAGATATTCTATTATTGATTGTTGTCTATAATCATTTTGACTATCTAGTCTCTCCTTAACCACCAAACTAGCCCATTACAAGGTCTACTTTATACATAAAAAAGATTTCGTTCGATGTTTATTTTATAAAAGCTAGTACTTGGTCGTCTTCCAAAACTTTAATATCTACGGAATGTAGCCTATTGACATAGCTTTTAAATACATTATCAATTGTTAAGCAGATATGTCGATGTTTTTGTTTGCTATTTAAGCTGATTGTAGTCAAGAATACTTTCATAAACTGTTTGGAAAATATTTTCCTGACTAAAATTCACGAAAAGAATATTCGAATTTTTACTGCGGCTTGTGAATTCAAAATATACAAATTCTCAGAAATTTGCCAACACGACCATTTCACAGTCATTTACGTGGTTTTGTTCGACCCAATATTGAAAAAAATGTACTCCTTAGATTTGGTACATAGACTTCCGCGGTCGTGGTCCATGCTATCTGCTTCTGGGTTTCCGGGCTGGAACCGCGTCACTAGTATATCTGCCGACGTTTCGTCCCCATTTGCAGTTTCAGTGCATTAATTCAGCCCTGAATATGTCCCATACAAATGGGTACGAAACGTCGGCAGACATACTAGTGACGCGGTTCCAGCCCGGAAACCCAGAAGCAGATAGTACTCCTTAGATTTTGAAAGCAGCAAATTTGCTGTACCCTTTGCAGCTTCTTTTTTGATATTCTCTGGAATATCATCCATAGTCTAATTTTCGTCATGGAATTTATTCAACGACAATTAATTTTATAATTTTGACACTGACAAGAAATGCTAAGTTGGTGTAATATTAAATCGAAATTACATACAACATAAAACTTGCATGCACCATGGACGTCATTGGACTAAAGGAAATTGTAATGCCTCTAACCCCATAGGTACACACAAAAAGGTTTACAATGTACACAAAAATATATCGGCCGAGTGCATGTAGAACGATCTATATAATAATTTTGAATATAAACAAAACTTTGACAGCAGAGCATGTGTCGTTCACAACATAGTAGTACAAAACACATTATTTTCAGAAGATTGTTGAATTCTCCTCGTTTGAAGAATTATTGTTTGTTGTTTTTGCTGGTTGCTTCACATTACCTCCTAGTTTGAAGGAATATCTTTGCACTATTGTTTAATTGAAATAATGGACAACGATAAAATTTTAACTAGTCTATATATTAATTTAACATACAATCAGCAAATATTTTATAAGTAGTATGAATCAACGAATAATTGAAACCATTTGCAGTTAATTTTCTGATGATTACACTACTTTTGAATTTAAAGAAAAAATAAGCATGACTGAATTCCCTCGGTTTTACACTGCCGACGATCTTGGTTGTACTATGTTCACACCAACGTTCTTTTTGGTAATGTTTCTAACAAAAATGCTTGTATTAAAAGGGAAGGGACGATTTCCCACCAAAAGGCATTTTATGGTTAATAGGGAAAGATCCAGAATAATGTTTCCTAGAAAATCATTAAGCTATTCAAGCAACTAAAAGGTTACACTAATACATTTAATAGGGGCCATAAATCTAAACCGAGGGAATTGCATCCGGCTTGAACGCACTAAATGGCTTTGTCAGAAATTTTGACATAAAATGAAAATACATTTACAATTGGGAATAACCCACAGTCTACAGCTTATAGAAGGTTAAGTAAAATAAAATTTGGAAAAGCCTAACATTAAAATTCATGGAATTATTATGACAAATGTTAAATATAAAATTAAAATAATATGAATTAAGATTCTTATTATAGTTACAATATTAAAATATAAAATTAAAGTAAAAACCAATTCATGTCCTTAACAGAAGATCGTTGTTAAGATTTGTATTCGAGAAGATATAGTAATGCTCATAATATGCGAACAATTCTTTTCCTTGATTTTATATATTCCTTATATATATATATATATATATATATATATATATATATATATATATATATTTTATCACAATTATATTCATTAATAATTGTGAATTAATTTATAAGATAACTATTCTGCTAATACAATTTTGTGAATAAAATATATATAAGAAAATATATAATTTTTATGTAAATGTAATGATCTAATTGTTTAAATCCAAATTTTTTTACTTGAATTTCATTTACTGTACCTTTTTAATGAGAGGGTAAAGTTCGCTCCTTCATAAAAGGTTTTGCACCAACTTATCACATAACTAATTCTTTGAACTGATTATGTTATACTGCTCGCATTTTGGCAAAGAATTCATCACAATGCACATTTGGTGTTTATTATTACTAACCAAGTGCTCTTGTGCGGTGATTTAACGCAAAACTCATGAAAGCGCGTACTAATTTTTGTTTCTAAATTAGTAGAATAATTTTGACTGTATCTAACAAAAATTACAAAAGTTCGTCCTAATCATCTTCATCAAGAATTCCAGACTGGCATTAACTTAAATTGAAAGTTTTTTTGTCGACTCTTTTAGTTAAAATATTAAATCTATAATTTAGAATTACATAAACAAAATTAAATATGTTATAGGAAACGGAAACAACGACATGGAGTGTGAATTTATTAGAATAATATTTAATATAAATAACATTTAATAATCTGTCCACCTCTCATTCTTCTCATTTACTTCTTGGAATTTGGCAGCACGCTACCAATAAGTCTTTTACACAACTCTATTGAAAGTTCGTTCCACACGTTCTCTATATTTTCCCACAATTCTTAACTATTTAGCGAAATGAAGTCAATATATACATTTTTTAAAATATTATCCAAACATTTACAGTGGGACTTAAGTCCGCACTGTTTGAAGGCAAAGGTAACACTTCGATATTATAGGAACGTATTCATTCTTTTATCATCTACGATTTATGCGTCGAACAATTATCTTGTAGAAATAAATAATGAATCCATGCACTAAATTAACGGAGGGTAACACTATATATGAGAGGATATCTCTATACTGGTAACTATTTAAATGATTTTCTATTTTCCTTATAGCTTTTGTCCCACCGCGCGGCGTCCATTCTCAAACACTCATTGAAAATCTTTCAATCCAAGTTCTTTCTGCAATATTATTTTCATCAGAACCAGTATTTTTTCCACGTAGGGATGACTCAGTAGAAAATATTACCCTACCCCAAAATACCGCATCTTTGCGAATCTAGGTTTGGTACTGTTTTCCTGCGTTGACTGTTAATTTTAGTTTTATAGCGTCTTTATAGTTTTTTACTGGGCATATATAACTCTCTATTACCACTAAATCTCGTCGTCTCTATTGCTTGTTTGCAAGTTGTAAATGTATTTTGTCGACCGTAATGGAAGTTATTATCTTCATTTCTCGCAGTACTTCTACTTTTCCCAGTACCATCTTGCCACTCCAGAGTGTGCCACATGGGCAAAAGCCACATGTAACGACCGGTTCTGCTCTTGATAGAACCTTTAATAAATTCCCCTACCCTTACCTTAACAGCGATTCCTTTGCTTAACTTTTAGGATGCTAAATTAGCTCAAAACTAAATTCGGAGTGTGGGGTAGGGATTTCCTGTTAATAAGATGTAATAGGACAACAAAATACTGTTTCTCTGAAAGCCTCTATGCCAATATTGAAACAATAATGGATCAAAAGAAATCCATTCGTTATTACGTTAATTAAAACCCTAAAGGCAAGGGGTCCCTTTTGCAAAAAAAAAGCAAAAAGAAGTTACGCTCTATACGAGTTTATTGTCTGTTCAAAATTTTTGGGTAATACACACTATGAAACAATCGAATTGCTAATATAAATTTATAAGTAATAATTACCCCTCCTATAAGTGTAGTTAGTTCACACAAATAATACAACAGTAAATATGCTCCTTATTGGACGCTGAATCAATAATTACTTAAATATTAAATGAAATGACGACAAAAGGTAAAATTTGATTGCTGTTTCAAAAAGCAAACATTTAAGCGAATTAAAAGAAACACTATTATAGTTGGCTAATAGCAAAGTAATTGCTTCTTTCCAGCAAAAATTAACAAGTCCTGGATTAGGTTAAAATTGACAAATGATTACGGACTATATCTTAGCATTAAATAATTGACAAAGCTAAAGCTAAAAGGTTAGTGAAGGTAAATAAAATGACAAGGTTGTCTGCCGAGTCAGAAACTGATTACAGCTGTTAATTCTACTAACTATATAAATTAATGAATACATAAATACCTTCCATTAGTTTGCCTTGCTTTTAAAATTCCACTGAGCATATATAACTCTACATCGAGTCTGAACAGATAACTAAATGGTATGATAGCATATAAACTCAACCGCTGTTACTATAGTCTTTAGAATCGAATAATATTTACACCAAACTAAAATATAAAGAAAAGATAGTACAAACGTCTTTATTCCAGGTTTTAGTTATCCAATAACCTCGATGAATCTGGTCAAATAACTACGTAAGCCATTCAGTGTGCCCATCAAACTATCTTCTTAATCAGATGGGCGTGGGATCTTCACAAACACTTTCACTCCGTCCTTACGACAATTAATAACTCGACGAAATATGGAGTAAACTTAAAGCCCTGAAGTTAAAGTAGGAAAAAAGAAACAAAGATAGGAATTAGGCCACCATGAAATACAAAGTTTTTCGATTACGTACCTCTGGTTTGCTTACAGTATTTAAGATCGTCCGTTCAGTAAAATAAACCAACATAAATCCAACTTGAATTTTAAGAATACCACGTACAGTGCTTTTTTTAACAACTCAACTAACCTTTACATTGAGTTGACACACCACGCAATCGGCTTATAAATCTAACGAGATTGATAGAAATGCAGTTGACCATTTCGATACAATAAGCCCGATTACTAATTCAATGTTAGGACTTCTAAATGGCGTAAGAGCAGATACCTATATTCTCCTAGAAAGATATCGATCAAAAAAGACGATAATAACCCGCTATTTGGTTTTATAGCAATATTCATAAGTACAAGAGTAAACTAATATTATGACCAAGTAATTATGAACCACCTGGAATAAATACGATTTGATTAATTAAACGCTATTAATTAAAACAGAATTCAAATGTCAACGGAATCTATATATCGACCGCAATAATACTTCGCTGACAAATACGAGATACGAATATACCTATTCGAATACCGAATACAGAGACTAAAATTATGTTTGTAACACACAGTTTACAAATACATGTTGAACTCACCCCCATTTTCCCCAGCAACTCCTGTAACAGACCGACCATTTTCTAATAAATTTATAACGCTCTGTTTTTCTAATGTAATTAGTATAGTAATTATATGTAGAGCTGAGTATCTGGCAGTTTTAGTGGAGTGTATTTGTTGTAGATAAATGCATGCGTTTTCCTCGTGTTTACTAAAGGTGCTATTTAACTAAGACACGGATTTAAAACCCTAATTTTTAATAACAAATCACTAAAATTAGTTAACGAATTAAACATGGAATTAATCTAAAAATAAGACACTCTGCATGTTACTTTGCTGCTTTTGATGTCACTATCACACTACACAATTGTATCGACACTAATACGTTTGTTAATATACTTAGATTAATTGAGTATAACACATGTTACTTTTGTGATTGATGTGATTTGATGATTAGAGTAATTAATTACGACTCATGTTAATCTTTTACAGTTGATCGTTGCTTCTCGACAATGCTATCCTACATAAAATTATTCTCTTCCATACAAAAAGTCTAAGATTGGAAAATTTTATTGGAGACCATAAAATATTCTAGAATTGTCTAAATTCCTTCTTCACTCAAGACGCACAAAATTTCTCGAAATGTGTTAACCACCGTAAGTGCAAAGAGGATATATTGGGTTGTAAACTCGTAAAACATATTAAATTTCAGAAATGTGTAATAATTCTTGCAATAAAACCGGAGTGTGATTCAATGAAGAAATAATATTTAAAGGAATTGCCAGCCTTTTCCGGGCAAAAAAGGCTGTCTCGAAAAACCAACGTCCCTATTAAACTTTATCTGCTATTTCTAAAATCTATTGAATTAGTTTTGTATACGAATAATCAATGATGAAATACATAGATGGTACAATAAATATTACATTATTACAAACGATAAAATGTTCGTTCGTTAAATCACACATAAAGAATAATTTTATTATTACTAACAGTTTCAATTTAGCATAGAAGAACAAAATATTGTAAAAAAGTGTGTGCGCTACACTACACAGTGGTTCAATATCAACTAATGTAACAATATTTCGAAATTTTAATGATTAATACAAAACGAAAAACAAGAATGGTATATGCGTGTCATATTGTTATATTTATATTGTATATAATTTTACGTATTTTACAATTTTGAAAGTGTTTGTAGTGATATTATTTATTATTGTATTCTCGTTTATTTATCTTTTATCTATACCATTGTATAATGATGTGTGTATTATATTAATATTAATAATAATATATTAATACTTATTTCTTATCATTGTATAAATACGATGTCAGACCACAAAATAATTATATCGCTTTTTTCAAATATATTATAAGATTCCTACATATTTCTCACGCATTTCGGGCGAGAGAGAGAATGCAGTAGTATTAAAGCTATTTGCTACCAGATCGAAAATATAAATGAACTCGTGTACTATTTAAATTACACACTACGCATACCATTGTTCCTTTTTTAATGAAACACGCAAAATGTCCCTTCCTAGTTTGATATTGCAATAGCTTGACTTAAAAATATAGAAAAAAAATTGTGATTTAGAGCGTAAACCTTTTTGTGGCAGTAATTGTAGATATGTATGTAAATAACTATTATATAAATAATGGTAAACAGAAATTATGCTTCCATGAAACTCCTAAAGAAGCTATAAATACACTGGTAGTACATATTTTATAACAAATATAAGTACCAGCGGCTACCCAAAAATAACCCGAATTTCTCTATAAAAAACTTTATTTTTTTACAAAACAAGCTTAGCACCTTCAATATACTCTCCATTGAACTTTATACACTTGTCTAATCGATGATTCAATTGTTAGGAACATTGTTCGAACTCATTTTTCTATATGGCTGCGAGCTGCTCTACGTCGTTTTCTTATTCCTCTTCTACGTCATTGAAACGATGTCCTTTCATGTCGCTCTTCATTTGTGGAAACAAAAAAAAGTCGCATGGAGCAAGATCAGGTGAGTAGGGGGCGTGGTGTAAATAATAATAGTAATAATAATAATTATCTTTATTTCCTACAGCCTTATAACAGGAAAATACAAAATAGCTAACTGAGTTTAGATATATACATATGTGGCAGATATAATAAAAAAATTAAAGCTAATTCAAACTAAAGTTAACCAGAAAAGCAAATAGAAACAAAAGCTACTAAAAATACATATATGGTATATATGCTAATCAAACAAGTCAGCAAATTCGTTGGCACATTTACTCAAAATGTAGACCGGCGTTCGCCTGAGAATATTAATCCGCGCCCTTGGCGTCATAATGGACACACTGCACCTAGATTTCAAACGGGGCACTAAAAAACGCAAACGATGCAGTAACGAAGGACAGTCAACACTGTTACCAAGGATGCCATGCAACATCCCACCACAGAGATCAGCCCTCTTGTCATGCAAAGAGGACATATTATGCTCAAGAAGCAACTCTCCCTGCGACACACCTCTTTGTGTGTAAATACTGTTTTTTACCAAGAATTGATGCATGCTGGACCAGATAACTACGCTGTTACTTCAGTGGTTCGTAGTTGATCTTCAAGCACAATTTCACGAACTTTCTCGAGATTTCCAGCCATTCTGGAAGTTTATGGGCGTCCAGAACGAGGTTTGTTTTCAATTGACATTTCACCTTTTTGAAACGAGAAAACTATTCGTACACTTGAGTTTTTCCCATAGCGTCATCTTTGTAAGGTGTTTGAAATATCAAAACTGTTTTTGCAGCATTTTTTCCAAGCAAGAAGTAAAATTTCACAACTACGCGCCGTTCACTGAAGTTTGACATTACAAAACATGAGAAGCAGGCGAAAATGCTTTTACGAGAAATGCGCTGTAACAAGACACAACTTTATTCGGCGAAAGAATTGGCTGCGCCGAGCACAGAACAAGTTGCGTCACGCGCACTGCGATAGGAATGCGTGCTAGGCAAGCCTGGCCTACAGCGCTGCCATTCTGGTTATATTTAGGTACTTCCTCGTAAACTCGTATATACATATATCATATCCATCCATGTTCTCTTATTCAAGCATTGAATGATATACTGCGTAATTTTAGTCCTGTTCATTACAGTTGATCTTTCGACTTTAAAACTATATTGATATGAGGAAATGTGAATTGATCACTAAGGTTGATATATGTATAACCCCTTTCCACATTAACTTTTGAAATTCTGTATACGCATTTCGACAACTAAGTTGTCATCATCAGCAGACAATTGCAAAGTGTCGCACCTGGTAAAACACGGTGGAAAACACCTGTACGAAAACGAACTCCGTACGCGATCTACATCGCTAAGAACCAAGATGTACACTGATTAAGTGAATCAACCACAGGCTCCATCAAATTCAAGTTCAATGTAAATTGACTTTACTTTGAAATACAAATGCTATTCAAAAAATTTAGAGCAAGTAAATATATTTATGGGTCGATAAATGTTAATACTCTTTTGTGTCCATGTTAAAAAAATTAACAATTTAGTCACTAACTCAGTATTGTTCAACAATTTTTTTACAAATCATTTTTGTTACTTAAGTCAATCAACGAAATGATTCTGTTAGTTTTTCAATACTTTTCTTTCTTTAAAACACTTTCTTTAAAAAGCTTTCATCTTCCGTGATTACAACAAAAGAAGAATTACAGTTTAGGCAGTTACATATATAGGTATCAAATATTTCCAATTGCTACTCAGTTTTATCAAAACAAAACGTTAAAACTTTTTGAGTTTTTGATAAAAACATGCCCAAAAGTTAAATACAAAACATAACTTTTAACGTTATTTGTTAGAATTCCTGCCAGTTTAATTATTTACATTGACGTAAACTGACAGGAAATTGTTAGAGTTCTGTAACAAATAATCGAATTCAATTTGCGTTATTACATTTTGCTCTCAGTACACTCAATTATAATAGAGTTTACTTAGAACTACCGCACGGTCGGTGTACTATCTTTCACCCTTGTTTTATGGAAATTACAAAACTTTTTGTGGGAGCTGCTTTCCGTTAAGCGGAGCAAATAAGGGTTCCCTTCTAGAGTTCTGCTCACTACATGGACATATAAGCTTACACACACATACTATAGGGAAGGGACAACTATCCAGCTATCAATTTTCGTGATAAATTACCTCGAGTTATTTAACAAGAATTGATAAATGTAACAAAATTTTCTATTATTAATAGAGTGACACACTACATGTGCTACTTTTTGTTCTTACGCTATTATTACATATTTTGTAGATATATTGATTAACTTATAATTAATGTAACGCCTTTCATTACATAATCGCACTAGCAAGCAACTTGTTTATATATTCATATAATTTCATATCAATAAAGTTTATTTCAAAAATAAAAATTCTAAAAAGTTTTGGTAACATAATTATTTCATAATTATAATAATATAATTAGTTACTTTAGTCTCTTAGTTCTTCTTCTTTTAGTTTCTTTATATGCTACCGCTTTTCTATTTCTTTGTTTTCAGAAAGTTTTTGACCAAATTGGAACAGTGATTCAAAATTAAGGATCGACTATTATTAAAATAAAAACAATTGAACAAAGTTATTAATGATTTAAAAAATTTATATATATATATATATACATACTTCATTTTTCTACACAATCTCCATGTCGTTCCAAACACTTTTGCTATCGTTAATAAAATTCCGACACCTGAGAGTTTAGATTGTTTGATATTGAGATTTTCAATTCCACACTTTTCTCAAAGACTGTAGATCCAAAGTAGAATTTGAAATGATGGAGGAGATTATAGTCTCTGGGTGCGAATCAAAACTATAAGGAGGTGATCAAGAATCCGTAATCCAAATTTCTGAATTGTTTCCGTAGAGCGTACAGCCGTATGTGGACGTGAGTTATTGTGAAAAAGAAGAATGTCCGATCTCGGTATTTTCTCCTTTCTGGTATGGTGTAGTCTAGAAAGTGTTTCGAAATAAATTTTTAATGTAATGGTTGTTCCAGATTCCATAAAATCAACCGACAGCAGACACTTTCGGTTACAGAATAGAGTTAGCAAGAGTTTCCTTTGATATTGAACTTGCTTGCTTTTTCGGTTTAGATGAACCGAAATGACACCATTGCATAAATTATTGTTTTGCCTAAGCATATACCATATGTACGAAATCCACGTTTCATTTACAATGAATATATGAAGATTAAATTCGTCTCCTTTATAGCTGAATGGTCGAGAATAGGATTTACAGATGTCGTTTAGTGATCTTTGTGGATATATGTGTGAATTTTTGGCACCAACTACCTTTTCGAGAGTTTCAATCACGATTTCTAATAACGTTCACATAAAAACTTCTTGAAACTCAAGAGAATGTTTGCTTATCATAGGACGGACGACGATTTTCTTTCAATTTTGCATGAACATGCTCAACAAGACTGTCAATACACACTAGTCCTGTAAGTTATAAGCTCAGCGTGGTTACTTTAACACTTCCTTCCACACACGATACTACCTCAATTAACTTTCACTTATATACTTTGATATGGGCCTACTATGAAGGGTAAAACCAACAGATCAGTATTGCCAGTCGCTATTTATACATGATCGGGCCTTCATTGTTAACTGCACTTTGAATATGTAATGTAATAATTTCAATATATAACGAATTCTACGAATTCTAAATCATAAACAGGCTAGCGAATTTGCTGCCAATAAACATTCTTTTGCATCTTGCTGTAACACGTGAACCAGCATTTTATGTAGAATTCTTCTATAATAATAATAATAACATAAATTGTTGCAAGTGTTTGGTGGTATATTTACTTCGTTTACTTTCTTCAAGCAATCAAGGTGTAGTCGGTAATAAAATAACTTTTACTGCATAATTGAACAATTAGTCATTACGGAATATAAGCAATATGAGTGATGAGTTAATTAAATAGTTAAAAAACTGCAGCTGTTCAGAGTTTAGAAATTAAAATTTTAAAAATTGTAATAAATAAAAGGTAGCTTTTTAGAAAATATAATAACTACAAAGGAAATTTTAAAAAAATCATATAAACTAAGACTAACGTATATCATACATAATCATTTCAAATTTGAGAATCTTATCTATATAATATAATAATCAATTGTGTGTGTACGAGTATTTATCAATAATTGAACATTTAATCCTAATTTTAGACATTAATGCCCGTCCTTATTCGTGAGTTGTCAAAATATATTTGGTTTCTTGCAGAAGGGTTCAATAATAATGAGTTTAGTATACTTTAGGCAACATGTCTCTAGTGGTTTAGAATGAGCCAGCTCAGGTGAATGTTATATATATATATGAGCAATATATAATTCTCGGGCTCTCCGCGATGTTGGACAGAAGTTCTTGCAAGAATCGGCGTCTCGATGTTTCTTCGGGAGTTGTTTCGTAGTGAAGTGTCAACCTGAAACTTATACTTAAATCCGCGAGAACCTTCGTTTATATATATATAATAAAAAATAATATATATAAACGAAGGTTCTCGCGGAGCCCGAGAATTATATATTGCTCATATATATATATATATATATATATATATATATATATATATATATATTGTTCCAGCATACTAGCCTATAGACAGTTCAATGAAACTTTTGTTTGCTGAATACCTAGAGATATTTAGATCAAAGTAAAGCTTGATGATTGCATTTTTTTAAGAACAACTAAACAATATTACCAATTGGTGTCAATCTAATAGTTTCTACCTAAACGTTTCAAATAATGCGTCATATTACTTAAAGTATGTGTTTTTCCAATTTTGTATTTATAACATGGAGCATAGTAAGACAGGACTTATTTGGTCTCGAATTTCAAAATATTGACAATGCAGCATATTAGACCACCAGATAACTAGCGGACAAAGTTGCTATCCTAAAATCCTTGATTAGTTATACTTGTTATTTCCTTTTATAAACCTCCCATAGAATAACATATATACATTGTCGGTTGAATTATCAATAATGAATAATATCATTGCCTCCCTCTTTCGTCGAACACAAAAATGTATTGAACTCATTGTATTCATTATCTTTCTGTATCGAAATGATATGATAAACGCTATGAAGGAATAGTTCATTAATAACACAAATCTGCCTGATGATCGGTGAATTCCGTGAAACATATGTAGTAGATAGGGTGTTATTAATAATAAAATGATTCCTTTTAAAATTCTTGAATTATCAATAGTTGAATTTTGTAACCAAGTTCCAGAGACACTTTTTACAGTGTTTACTTGATAAAAAGTAGCATACACTATATATTTACCAGATAAATTAATTAAAAAATAATTTCGACAAGTAACAGCCTTTTTTCACCGAAACGTCAGAGTAAAGATTCTAGGTCATATTACATTGGAATTTAAAGTTACAATACAATATTGTATAATTAAATTAAATCGTATATTTGTGAAAAAGCAGAATTATTAATTAAAGGTGTAATCAAAAATAATCATTAATATTCAATAAAATGTTAATCGAAGTGACTGTAGTATGTCAGAATTTCTAAATCTATTTTTAATAGTTATTACTAAAAGATGTGTCTTCATAATATTTATTTTTTTTTGTGTAAGATTACAGCAAATAAACGCTCTATTAAATAATAAGCAACTTATAGTATTATGTAAACGTAGAGGTTATTCAAATTTGAAAAATGTATTCATTACATTGAAACTTAGCTATTTTGTGAAAATATAAACAATTTAACTTTATAGTTCACATACTTACATATACACATTATAATTAGTTACTAATATACTATTTTTTCAAAATGTTATTAACTAAAAAATATTGAGATTGTTTACAAAAAAAGACAATCGAAAAATGTGACGCCTAGAATAACCCTAGTTGAAGAAAGTCCACAAATTTGGCTCTCCAAAAAAAGTCTTGGTATAATCAAATATGTAAAATAAAATATACTATAAGATGTTAAATTACCTACTTTAATTTATCCTATTTCTTAGATTGAAAACACTAGATTAGATGTGGTATGTAGACTTCCGCGGACGTGGTCCATGCTGTCTGCTTCTGGGTTTCCGGGCTGGAACCGCGTCACTTGTATATCTGCCGACGTTTCGTACACATTTGTAGCGGACATTTTCAGGGCTGAACTACTGCACTGAAACTGACTGAAACAGTTTCAGTGCTACAAAATATTTTACTGTTATAGACGAAGAAGCAGACTCACCCAGAGTAGAATCCAGTTCAAGTTTTGTATCGGTTGGGCTGAGGCTTTTCAAATAAAAGAATTGTGTCACGTAACGATGACCAATTTTCTCCATTTTTACAAATTCACTGATAACGTTTACTACTGATGGCTGCCAAACAAATACTAAACAACTTGGCGTCTTCAAGCTTGAAACATATGCTTTACTGGTTATGTACTTTCTAATACAGTAATATTTTTCAAACAGCTACCGCCATCTCTAGGTCAGGCCGGGTACTTATGGGACCACTCTCGTATACATAACAAATAATTCAGATATCGATATGCGCATGAACGGTTTCAACTATTTCCATATAAATAATTTCCCTTACGTACTTTTATGTGCTAAACTTTTTTAATCTGTGGATACTATTGAATAAATTTATCTGATTTTATTTATTTACCTTCAGCTCGAAGGTAAAATGCTTTATGAAGGCGAGACATGTTAAATAAGTGGTGTTTACTAATCTGTTACTATTCTCTGACTTATTTCAACAAATATAAATTACTATCTGTATTACTTTGTAAATCTATCCCAGTAGTGTACATAATATATAATATACATTCACTAATGAACGCATTCAAACTAACATTGTGTATTACGTGACCTATAAAAACTCCTTCACTTATATATATCCATTATGAGAAACTATTGAATGCAGTTTCAATTTATTTTTCCTATAAATATTTTCTCCCAGAACAGTAATCGAGCACGTACTAATTTAAGAGGCTCTCATAAATTGTTTCGATTTCGCTGTCCTGAACATACACGCATGTACAAAATGGTAAATGAGAATTTTTGTATATACCTCAAAAGCAGACATTCGCTAACGAGAATAATGGTCACGTGCAGAGTATCCCATTTAGTTAGTTGTTTAGATTATTTTTGTGTCTAAACGTAAATATTGTACATATTGATGGAAAGATAAGTATTAGAAAATACTGGTTTAGTTAGTGTGTACGTGTTATTCGCAATGCTTAAAATAATGTCTACTGCATAATGCAAATAAACTTTTTCCTGCTCTTACATAATTTCATTAATTACAGAAAATTTAAGGAAAATTTTTTTGTATCAGACGAGACTTGGACTTGCGTATAGCTTTCTCAAAACTATCGCTCTAACTAATTAACCTACAGATTCAATGTAACTTCAAGTCAACTAATGTATTGTTATATATGTATGAGTTATCTTTTAAGTTTTGCATACAAAACTGGAATAAAATAGTATATAGTTTTTTTTAGTGAGAGATTGTGTGTTTCAAAGTATTCTCCAAAAAGATTAATGCACTTTTGCATGCGCTCGAACCAATTCTGAAAGCAGTTGTTCCACTCGCTTGTTGGTACAGTCAAAATTGCGTTTTAGAAGGCATCGACTGCTTCTTCTGGTGACTGAAACCTTTGATCACGCAGTCTGTTCTTGATTTTTGGATAGGCAAAAAAATCGTTGGCACTTAGGTCCGGACTGTACTGAGGACGGTTCAACAACTCAACGTTTTATTGCGTTAAAAAATCAACTGTGTGCGAACTTGGTGGAGGACGATTCGTCGTTCGGGGTTGGTTTTTCGATGACTTGTGCCAAACGAATGGTTGTATACTAATCGGCAGTAACAGTTCTTTGATCGTGTAGATGAATAGCTGCTACATGACCTGCTTTCGAGACAAATGTAGTGACCATCTTTTTGGAGACACCTCGAGAACGGATGACTTTTGTCGACTTTTCTTCACCTTGAACCACCCAAACAGACGACTGGCGTTTATTTTCTGACTCATGTAAGTACATCCAAAATTCATCACCCTTGACAATGTTGTACACGTTTTTAGAGTTTCTGGCATTGAAGCGATCTATTGATGTCTTTTGACATCTAGCTGCTTTCTGTTCTTCGGTCAACAGATGCGGTGTTCGACTTGATACTAATTTTTTTACACATAATTGTTTATGCAAAATTTTTTAAATTGAGATCTTTAAAATCCCCAATAATGATTCAATCTGGCGATATATCACATATCGATCTCATTGATAATCTTGCGCACAACATCGACGTTTTCCTGGGCCACAGCCGTTTTTGGACGACATGCTCTAGGATCGTCGTTAAGACTAATCCGTCCACGCTTGAATTCTCCATACCAACAAAAAATTGTTGACTAATGTGGTGCTTCATTGCCGAAATCAGAAACCAACTCGGTGAGGTATTATTGTTGAGATAATTGTCTTCAAAAATTATTCTGTCAAAACGTTCTCGGTTTAATTTCATTTTTCGACTAACTTGCCAATATTGGCATATCGTTGTAGCTACAACACTGCACGTATCGCGCTGAAACTTTGGATTTAGGTTAATTAAAGATGAAAGTTAATTTTTAGTACTAACATTTGATTAGTGGCGTTCTCTATGTCACATTATGCAAAACTTAAAAGACATCCCACGTACATAACAATGGATCTTGAAGGCGGATAATACCCAAAATTAAAAATTGTTTTGGTTTTATACTTAACATTGTCGATGCTGTATTAATGATAACTAATGCCTTTACAGCCTCCATTAGCAAGGTTTATTTTCAAGCCACGGCTCATTATTACCGCTATCGTGAGGCAACTTAAGACCTTTGATTGTCGACATTCACCTTAAACGACAAGAAAATCAATGAAAAACATTCACGCACAGTCTTGGATTCAAACGCGAGGTTCTGATATAATAAACCACCCAAAAAACTATGAGGTAGCTATCGCAATAAGTATCCATATCTAGAAATATACATGAAAGGAATGCAACTGTAACGAATGCCTTTTCCGAAACGAATGTCTTTTCTGAGATTTTCTCTTTTATTGACGAATGCATACCCAACTCTCAGGTTCCTTAAGTCAAATGCAGTAAAATTGACAAAAGAAAAACAATATTGTTTCCGCAACAGATTCCAACTCTTAAACGATAATGTATAAAATTACGTAAGTTTGTCAAAACCGAAATTCATCATTCTTATATTAACTACGTATCCAAGATTGATCTAAATACAAGAAAGATTAGTTAGGAAATGACACTCGACTATTACGAGCAGAACTAAAACAGCTTTCTCTGCAAAAATTAAACAAAAGACCTAGAATTATTTTGATAATTTTTATTTAATTCCCATTAGTTTCCAATAGTTTTCTGTTGACAGTAACTGTCTTGACAAGTTTTAGAGATATATATTAAATTTGCTCCGTGTCCATTTTAAACAAATCTCCATTGTCCTCATACACATAGTGAATCACATCAATCTCTCTATTCGTATATTCTTCAAAGTTAAATTGCATAGCTGATATCTGTTTTACACCTAAACAATTTGCATGTTGTAATTATACTAGGGCAGGTATAATTAAATTACTTCTCTTTGCATTTTTATTTATTTAGTCCTAAGTCCTACCCTGCGGTGTCGACTGAATTTTACATTATGTTTTATATATTTTACCATTTAATTTTGTTTTCAATTTGTCTCAAATGTTAGCCGATTGAGAGGCACATGAGATCTTGGCTCCGTGAATTATCTCATTTTAGGAGCCTTACGAGCAAATTAAAAAATAAAAAAAGCTCAAACGTGAGAAGACAAAAGTGAGAACATCAGAGGGATTAAGGGTGAGAAAAATCTATAAAACTATTCTAACTAACAATGAAAGAGGAAATTAATAAATAGAATAATTCTCTTTGCATATCAAAACTAATCACCACACTCAGTAGATAGACTACGTGCTCAGAAGTGAATATAATATTATTATCACAATGAATAACATGAAATTTCTTTGTATAGAAGATGTTACATCGTGTTGAAATATGTGATGAGAGCACATTTCCCTCATCACTGCAAATTTTACTCAATATGACTAGCGTTCGCATTTGTACGCATTTCTTTAAGTAAAACTTTATTGAGCGCGAATGAAGTATTCAGTTCATATTTAATTGGTATAGCTGCGTTCTTCAAAATAATTAAAAACATCATTATTTAAAACTATAAATTACATTTTTGTAATATACAGTAGGTACCACAAACGAAAATATATATGCCGAATTCATAGGCGATGGTCTTTACACCATATAAACTAAACATCAGTCTGAGCATGTCTATGATTCATAACATAACAGTGATTTGTATTCGAGTAAATATGATAATGCGCGTAATATACAAATAATTCTTTTATTTAATTTTATTTATTTATATATATATATATATATATATATATATATAAACAATCGTCATATTGATAGATCGAATGAACATTAATAAAATACAATAAATGAAATTCAATTAAAAATGAAACCATTAGAATATTGTTTTTATGAATATATAAAATATTCTATAACAAAATAAAAACTTTTGCACGAAAATATCACATTACCATAGGCTTTTAAATTAGTGTCCTTTCGAGTATAAATAATATAAATTCAAGCATACTAACTGACATCAACTTAAAAAATCAAAAGATATGTCGCCGAAACTTTTACTTAAAATATTAAATGTCGGATTTAAAATTACGGTAATAAAATTAAATATTCTATAGAAAACCATACGCGAAATGATAATTTTTCGTTATTTTGCGGAGTGAAGAAATGTATACATTTTTTTTAAAATTGTATATAACACCCATCTTTGTTCCGTAGTTTTTCATAGAACATAAGAGCTATTTCCAGTTTGATATGGTTACGACTCGATCTAAAAATATTGAGCAAAAACTGGAATTTAGATCGTTAATTATTTTGTGATTATAACTCAACATATTTTGTTTACTATTATCTTCTTTTGTTGTAGTTATCAATGAAAACGATGTTGTAATAAATAATTACGATGATTTCATATATATAATGTCTTAAAAATTAACAAAGTGGTTACTCTACAATACAGCTTATTGGACAATCATCACATTGATTTAATAGTAGTGATACTAAATGGATAGTTCTAGGTTTAATCTCTCTAATTTTTTTTGTTTTTGATTCATATAGTTATAAAGTATCTATATTTAACATTTTATTTTACAATTATAATTTATTTACGCTGATGGGAATATGTACACATGATCCTATTGCTGAGATTGGTTATAATAAATATAGCAAGTTTATATAGAGTTTCTTTCTTCTCCCTGAGAAATTTTGTGCTGGATTTGCTTCAGAAACTCAGGTTTTACCTTTGAAGAATGGATAGTAGTATGTGAAGGATTGTCACTTTGATAAATCCATCTAATCTTAGAAATTAATGTGAATTTATCTTACAGCTCGAAGAATTTTATCAAGTTGATTTCCCATTTCGGAGTTTTATTTTCCTAATGATTGATATTAATTAGCAGATTTCTAATAAACCTATTTTTTTCTAATTCAGACATGGATTCCTTAATGTTGCTAGTAACATTTCTTTCCATTTTAATATTTCCTCTCGCATAAGCTATACAATAATTTATAAATAAAACAATTGATTATTTAATACCTTTATATTTCTAGTATTACATATAAATAGAATATAAATATTTAGTTTTAAAAGTTATTCTTGATATTCACATATACCATACCCAGTATCTGCAACATCTTCATTATAATCCAATTATGACTCGCGAAGTCTCCATGTCGAAGACACATTTTCGCTCGACAGTCGGCATGAGATTCAGTTTCGAATTCATATTCATTATAAATTCTCATTATCTTACTATTATTCACATTTTAATTGCTATATTGTAAGACATCCGTTCATTCAGTGAGGATAAAGTATTGTTTATTCTGGTAGATAAATGCTGCCTTAAATTACACTCCATATTTGCAAACTGAAGAGAATAACTAATGGCCAATACCATTCGGTAAATGAACTCAGACTCTTTGAAAAAATTCTTCATATTTTTCCTCAGTTTGATATTAAAACCATTACACTACGTTAATATTATGTGAGATATTGAACACTGCCCGATATCCACACCAAAATTGTCGCTAATATTAACGTCTAAATATGAATATTACATTTATATCGAAAGTTTTACGTAATGCGAATGACTTAAACTTAACGTACATACGAGGAATTAAGTAACGAAACTGGTGTGAGAAATGTTAATTATTGCAAATAAACTTATATTTAACTCTTATCCCTTTCAACATACTCCCCTCACCTATCTATTCACCGCTGTCTACGTGTCTTCCATTATTCAAAACAATGCTGTAGTTCATCAGTTGTCAACCTCTTCAATCACTCTTACGTTTTTGCTTTTACATGTTCAACAGACTCAAAATGTGTTGCCTTTAATGCCCTTTTCACTTTTGGGAAGAGGTAGAAGTTACATGGTGCGACATCTGGCGTATACAGAGAATGATCAAGCACAGCAATGCGCTTGTCCACTAAAAACTGCTTCAAAGATTGGGTATTGTGAGCTGGTGCGTTGTCCTGGTGCAGAATCCACGTGTTCTTTCACAAATCCAGTCTTTCTTTCCTTACTCTTTCCCTCGGCATGATTAGGACTTCTTTGTAGTATTTCTGATTAACGGTTAGACTCTCAGGCACCCAGTCAGTCACGATAACGTCCTCGATGTGAACCATTATCACGGCACTAGTAAGTAACGGTGTTCTCTACAATGAAGGACTGTGGACTTGAAAAGTATCGAGGCCAATGACATTCCAGCTACAGTCTTCCCGATGCGGCTGCGCGCTGAAAGGGGCATAGTCTCGGTATTTAATTGCCATACCTCATAAATTTTAATGAGTCGCGCGATTAAAGTTAGTGGTGCTCAAAACCTATTCGGATCAGTCTTGCGTTTAAATTATAAACTCTGCAGAAAATCTTACAGATGGATATTTTTTGAATCATAATATATGTATATGTTTTACTAAATCGGGGATTTTCAATCACATATTTTAAAATTTTATCATCACGCTCTTAACTTCTGGCGACTATGTTGAATTTATACCATTTTAAAATCCTGCATCATGAGTAGTTACCCCATTTGCTATCATGCTGCACATGTATTTTCTATTGTACTGCTAACTTTTCGAAGTACCAAGGTGTATATGCTTTATTACTTTAATTTATTTCCAACGTTACTTCTGGTTAATAACCATGTTGAATTGACGTTATTTTAAAAACTACTCTCTTAAATATTATATACATATATTATAATAAAGTTCTAGATTGTATACGAGGATGGTCTGAAAAGTTTCCGACCTCAACCTGAGATAGCAGCACTCATCAACAAAAGCTAGGGAATGTACAATAGTTGTGTATATATTGTCAAGTACTCACCAAAGTTTCAGCCATACGCATCACGGGCGGTTGTTATTTGACTGTCGTTTGACTGAGTCGATATGAGTTTCTAATATCGAGCTGTCATTAAAAATTTGTTTTGAAAGGTAATATGCCTACTCAAATCAAAGATGAGTTGGATTCTGTGTACGGGGACTCTGCACCATCATTTGCCACAGTGAAATTTTGGGTAGCTGAATTTAAGCGTGGCCGTAAGAGCTTGGGACACGATGAACTTTCGGGATGTCCAAAAACTGTAACTACTGACGATAACATCGCTAAAGTTCACCAACTGGTGCTAGACAACCGTCGAATTAAAGTGAGAGAGATAGCAAAGGCTATGAATATGTCCAAAGAACGTGTTTGTTACATGTTAAATTAAGATTTAGGCATGAGAAAGCATGAGTTTGCTAACGTTAAACAAAAACCGTATTCGAATGAAGAAGATTCTGTTTCACCAAGACAACGCGCTATCTCACACCATGGCGAAAATCCATGAATTACGAACTGCTTGACCATCCGCTTTGCTCACCAGATCTAGCCCCAATTGACTTCTTTTTGTTTCCTCATCTAAAAATTGCTCTCGCAGAACAGAGATTTTCATCAAACAAGGAGGCAATTACCTTCGTGAACAATTATTTTGCAGAGAAAAGCTCCGAGTATTATTTGGATAGGTTAAAGAGGTGGGAGCATCACTGGGAGAAGTGTGTAGAGTTAGAGGGAGACTATGTAGAAAAATAAATATAAGTTTTAAGAAAAAATGTCTTGTATCTTTGCTGACATTTTAAGAAAAAATGTCTTGTATCTTTGCTGGGTCGGAAACTTTTCAGACCACCCTCGTATGTAATTATTTCTATTTATTTATGACCGTTTTCAATTAACTACAATATTGAATTAATGTTACTTTAAAACAACACCATCTTGGACAATTACCATATTTGTTACCATACTAATACATATAAATATATACGTAGATATTTTTTTGAACCGCTAACATTACAAAGTTCCAGAGTGTATATGTAATTATTTCTATTTATTTTCTAATAACTCTATAATCAGGTATTTAAATATTTTAACATAATTTTATGGCGGCTATTTTGAATATATTTCATTTTTAAAGTCCAACATCTTGAATATTCATTCAATTTTATTATACTGTTGGTGCCATGAGCTTCCAAACTGTATACGTAATTAATTGTGTTTATTTTTAAAAAGTTGTATAGTTAGAAATTTTTAACAGACTTTTCTGGTGGCCATTTTGAACTCATCCGCCATCTAGAATATTCATATTATATTTTTATTGTACTACTGGCATCATGGGGTTCCAAGCTGTATATGCAATAATTTCTATTTATTTTGTATAATTCTACATATATTTATATATTCTTTTGGTGTTAATAGACCATTTTATTTTTAATCGTTTACTTTGGATATGTTGAATAGGTTAAGCTAGATGGGGTTGTCGTGAGTTCGATGGTATGTATTGAATAGAGTAAACTAAATGGAGTTGGGATGAGTTAGATGGTATATATTTGTTGGGGTTAAGATCAGACGAGATGTTTCGGGCTTGGGTGGGACTTAAGGTGGGACTAGTTCGAGAATGGTTTTGGAGTGAATTGTATTAGGGGGGTGCATTGAGGTATTTTTTGATTGGAGGAGGAGGGAGTGATTTGAAGTGTATTCGGGAGTTAGAGCTAGCTCTTGGTCGATTAGAGATTAGTTGCGCAGAAGGCTAGTTAGGGGTAAGTTTGGTTAGGTTAGGTGTAGAATGGAATATATTAGATGTGAGTTGAAGTTATTAAGGCAAGTTAGAATTGATTGAGGGTGCGTTGGGGATGAGCTGAGTTGATTATGGGCGTGTCAGAGCTGGTTAGGGGTCAGTTGTGGTTGTTTAGGGGGTGTTGTAGTTGGTTAGGGGTGAGTTGATGATGGGTAGAAATGGATTTTGGTTAATTAGGAGTAAGCTGTTGTTTGTTAAATATGAGTTGGGATTTGATTAAGGGTTAGTTGAAGTTGTCTTGGTGATACTTACGGTTGATTAAAGGCAAGTTGAAATAAGTGTGTTGGGTTGAGTTGGGTAGGGTTTAGTGTGAATTGGACTAGGTTGGCATTTTCTCTTAAGAAGTGCATGATATGATGCTGGCGCCAGAACTGTTGAAACACTTCTACTTACATCAATATCATAATAATAAAATATTATTTAATATTTTGTTTGGGTTTATTTTACGCTTACTTCATATTTCATTGGTCATAGCTGTATATACAGTCTGTCGCAGAGGACACTGAACTTTTTTAAAATAAAAATGAAAGCTTACTGTTTTGGTAAAATTCATTTATTTTATTCAAAGTCGCCTCGAATTCAATGCAACGTTTTGCACGGCCAATTAACATGTCGACTGAATTTTTAAGTTCATCAACATTGTCTTCACTTTTGACTTCTCCAAACGGTTGTTTTTCAGATTTTCTTCGCTTGGTTGCTTCTATTCAGAGCTTTGACGTTTGGTCTCTTCATTATATTGAAAACATCACGTCTCATCGCGTTACAATAAAATACTTGAAGTTTTCATTCTTTTTTGAGTCTTTAACCAAGACTGAACAATGTTGAAATCCATTAGCTTGTGTGATACAAACCTTGCATAAGTATTTGTCACTCCCAAATGCTTTGTCAAAATACTATGAATTTATTATTTGGAAATATTTAATTCCATTCCCATGTATCACAAATTCGATGTTACTTTCTGAAACCACAATTTTTTTTGCACCAGAATATTCGTCGTAATTTATGTTTGTACTACCATCTTTAAATCGTTTATACCACTCATACACACTCGTTCGTGATTAACACGCATCATCATACACCTTCTACATCAAATTAAACGTTTTTTTTCTACATGACGTTGTTGGTCGAGCGTCTATAAGTGTGTGAACAATGTGATTTAGTTTCTTTCGTGAATCTACATTCAGATCATAAGTGCTCCGTAAAACCAAGTATAGGTTGGACGTTCGATTGAGCATTGACTTAAATTAGGAAAGATATTTTCTTGCGACTGTATGTTGGAACAAAGCATGTCTTAGTAATTGCAAAGTTCATTATTATAGCCATTATTTACAAAAGGATTATATTGATTATATTTATCGATTTGTAAGAAATGTGATATATAAACAGTTGATAAATTGCAGTGATTGTAGATAAGGACCACCATCTTGGTTTATGAGATTAAAAAATTAAACAAAAGGGATTTACTTTTGACTAAGCGACCCTCTATTCATTTGAGGTAGGAATAACGACTTTTTGTATTACTTGTGTTTAATTGAGATTTTCTTTCTTTTTTTACGTTATGTGTAAGATCATTGGAAGCAGTGTGAACTGCTTTTATATGTGGAATAAGTACTTATTCCAAAGCCAGAAAAAGTAGTGTGAATTAAATTGGATAACAACTAATCCAGAAGAATCAAATTGTGGCATGGTACTTCAACATTAAAATAATTTGTTGAAGAAGACGAGCGGCATTCTCGGTTGTAAGATTCTCAGGAACTACAGAATCGCATTAGGCTTATGAACAGATTGGAGAAGTCACTGTAACTTTGCTACCCTAGTACATTTACACCCTCCTCCCCCAATAAACGGTTATAGTTCATGGATTTATATTGTAAATTTGTTTATTAACATATACAGATGGTAATTTTATACAATAGTTCCTGAACTTATATTGCAAATTCTTCTATTAATAACATTATACAGATAATTTAAAAGTCAGTACTTAGCGTAATAGTATGATCATTAACTTGTACTAAGCAAATAAATAATGAAAAGAAATTAATAGATCCAGTTCTTTTTCATTAATATCGGTAAAATTATATAACTTTTCTTTAATTTTTTATAATTTTTAATACTTAGAGAATCATATGATCAAGTTTCGTTGTGTTCTGTTGTAATTACTTACAAGGATAGTTTGACAAGTAATGAGAATGAAACATAGGTGGGGCTCTAATTGGTAAAACAAATGCACTGTAATTTAGGTTGGCTATTTATATGTTTACATTCCGATATTTAGATAAATCGGTTGATTAGTTTATTTTTGACAGCTGATTTTAAAAGAAGCAACACGTCGTTTTGTTAATATGGAAAAAGCAGAGTATCGTGCGATGATTAAATACTTCGTAATTAAGGGTATGAAAGCTACCGAAATAAAAGATAAGTTACGGGATACATTAGGTATTATCCGCCACAATAAGTAGATGGGTAGATGAATTTAAACGTGATAGAACAAGCTGTGTTGATGAAGCGCGCTCTGGAGCACCAAAAATCGTGACTTCTAAGGAAATGATTATAAAAATCCATAATATTATTACGCAAGATCGACGACTCAAAGTGAGAGAAATAGCAGACATGGTATACATTTCAATAGAACGCATATACCACATTTTAACGAAAGAATTGGGCCTTTCCAAGCTTTCGCAAGATGAGTGCCGCTATTGCTTACGACTGGTCTAAAGTTCACCTCCTTTGCACATTTTAAATGAGTGTTTGGACCTTTATAAGCGGAATCCGGTTGATTTTTGTAGACGATTTGTTACTTGCGATGAAACTTGGATACACTACAGTACACCCGAAACTAAACAACAGTCGAAACAATGGTTAGAACGTGATTCTGCACCTCACAGAAATCGAAAACCACTTTATCGGCAAACAAGGTGATGTCATCAATTTTTTGGGATTCAAAGGGCATTTTGCTCATTGAGTACCTTCAGAAAGGTGCCACAATAAACAGACAATATTATGCAGAACTTCTACAAAAATTAAATGTTGAGATTCGTGCTAAACAGCCAGGAATGGCAAAGAAAAAGATTCTGTTTCACCAAGACAATGCTCCCTCGCATACCAGCATAGTTGCGATGTCCAAAATCCACGAGTTGCATTTCCAATTAGTACCGCATGCGCCTTATTCGCCGGATCTAGCCCCTTCCCACTTCCACCTTTTTCCAAAATTAAAAACGGCACTAGGTGGAAAGAAATTTTCGTCTAACGACGAGCTTATCATCTTCGTAAATGAGTATTTTGCAAGCCTTCCGGAATCGCATTTTAGAGATGGCATAAGGGCATTGGAGCACCGTTGGAATAAATGTATTGCTCTTTTAGGAGAATATATTGAAAAATAAAAATTATCTTGTATTTAAAAAATTCGTTTTTCTTTTCCATTCTCACTACTTGTCAAACTACCCTCGTACTTGTCTATTTTAGATGAGATT